>JBCIKM010515734.1:0-19281 GCA_039654465.1 Melibe viridis | reverse complement strand
GGTAGTAGAAAAAAAGTACATAGTTAAAATCATGGTTTTTTTTTTTTTTTTTTTTTTTTTAAATTCAACAAGACTCCAGGATTAGTTGCAAATGTTTTTCCTTTCTTTTAACGTTTTACTTTACTTTACAATATCAATTACAAATTACAATAAATACAAAACTCAAACATGCAAAAATAACATTCAGATTGAGAGTGACGGACCAGAGCAAAGATCACCTGAAGCATCGTATGGTTCACAGTACACCTTAGATTTAGATCCCATCGGTAGGTAACCCTTGTCTAGAAATTGCAATTCCACTAGCAGAAGACTAAACATGCGTTGAGTATTATTAACTCTTCCTTCCGCATCCATCAGAGCTCCCTCCTGACACTATGGGACATTTGCAAGCTCACACTATATTTACAAGAACAACAACAACAAAAAACATGTAGGAAAAGAAGCAGAAGAAGAAAAGAGCGAGAGAACATTCTTCCCATCAAACTGGATCTTTGTTTTGTTTTTTCGGGCCCGTCATTGAGTTTGAAGGGAGCAGAATTATATATGGCAACAGTATCGAGCAATGTACACATTATGGACTTCTTCAAGAAGCAAGGAGCATCACAAACCATCCACATTATTCATACTATCATACAATATGAAATAACCAGATAGATAATGATGATATCAAAGATCTTTGAGTGACAATTTGTTTTTTCTGTACTTCAGTGTCTCAATTCAAAGACTCAAGACTAGCTTTTATTCATTACATTGGCTGACCTGTCCCCATTCAGCAACTGTGAATCTCAGAGGCAATAAACAGTTAAGAACAGAATTCATCAACATGGTGAGAAACTTAATGCATAATACATGAAAAAGAAAGAAAAGGGATGAATGAAATGAACAGCATGTCCAAACATTCCCCACACAAAAAAAAGACTTCATTAACCAGATTCCTCGTCAAACGAACCTTCACAACATTTTGCAGTTGTGATGAGTTGGTTGCAATGTATGGAACTGCTGTTTACTTTTTTCAACGCCTCCATGTGAAATAAGGAGAGAGAAAAACTAATCAATCTTTTAGTGGGATAACCATTACTGGACTCTTGCACAAAGAACAGGAGAAAAAAAAGCAAATTTTGACACACTAGCAAATAAAAGTGGTAGGGGTAGTTAGTACCTTTTTCTCAGTCTATCAACTGTCAGAATTGCAAGACAAGAGATAAATTCGAATGAAAGAGAAACCACAACAACAACAAAAAAGTCATTCTGTGAAAAAGAAAAGGTGTATAAAATAATCTTCAGAAAGCCGTGGCTTCCTTATTTTGATCCCTTCGGGCTCTCCTCAGCATACATATTTTTAACAGTATCTACAGGTTGTCAGCTACTTGGGTTGGGAAATCAATCAATCTTCATTTAAGGCAAGGACTCAGCTTTGACAAATTTCCATCTTGGTCTAGAAACAACCTCTTGAAACACAAAAGACTTTGAAAAGGCCAACAGGAGGAAAACAAGTAATTTATAGAAAAAAACAAAACAAAACAGAAAGAGAACAGCAAAATTTGTTTCTCGATAAAAGAACTTAAGGGAAACGTGGCAATAACGAAAAGTTACATTTGTGAGACTCTAATCAACTTGTACAAAGTTTTTATAACATGTAAAGCTGGCGACAATTAGTCTAACCTCCATTCACAATTTTTTCTGCCAAGGCTAGAAGTAACCGGTTTGTTCCTGTATGACAATGTCATGATTGAAGCATCATTAGAAGTGACCATTACAGAAAGACAGGTGCTCTATTCAAAGCAGCGTAGAAACTCCCACCAATCTGCCAATACAACAAATAAACATGAAGAGGTGGGTGGCCTTTTTTATGAAGATATAGTTAACTTTGAGCTTTCGGGAAAGATCAACATCCCCCACCCCTCGGGTGAAAAAAACCCCCCACAAAAACAATGAACGACCCGCAAGGAAAATTAACCCCAACAGATCATAATACGAAAATCTTAAAGGGCAGTAACAGATCAAGCAAAGCATTATTATGTATGACACAGTTTCAAGTCTAAAAGAATTTTTCTCTTATTTGATGTGTGATGTGATTATTGCATCAGGTGCTTCATCATGATCAGTCTGGTTTCAAGCAGTCTTGCAATCAAACATTGAATTCAAAACACCAACTTGCGTAGACAATATCCTGAGATTTTGGAACCAAACAGAAAAAAAGAAAAATATTCCGTTTAATTGTTTAATCCACACTGAACTGCAAACCAACAAAAGTAAGTTTATTATCATTAGACTGGTTGTGACAGGGTCAGTCCTTCGTAATTCTTAGTAAATGCCTTCCACTATCTTGTCCCAGAAAGAGGAAGCATTTCCATGTCATTTCACCACATCCACGGGGGCTGCAGCACCTATTACTATAAGCTGAGTTGCTTCCTTCAAGCCTACACGTCCAGTTGGACTCTTTGTTATTGTTAGATTAGATTTAGAGATTCTGTCATGATGGAATCTGTGAACACTCAAACAAAACTTCGGACAAAGTGTTGGAGACGCTCTGGTCCAGAATGGGAGACATGACCAGGTTCAGGAGACGGTTCTGTTGCTGGACAAACAGCTTACGGTTATCCGGCACTCGAGCCATGTGAAGCAGAATGGAGGCAGATCTGCGCAGCATGTCCAGAGAGGTGCCCATTGCCTCCGGGTTGTTCTGTAGGGCTGGGAGACCTTGCTGGTTGGCAATACTGAGGGCGTTCTTTTCTGCAGTCTCCAAGAAATCCACAAGGACCGACACACACGGATGCTGAAGGGCTATGGCCCTGGCAAGGCTGGAATCACCCTGGACGAGGAGGGAGAGAAGGACAATGGAAAACTCCCGGGTGATCTGGTGGTTGCGATCTGCCAGAAGGTTGACGAGGACGGCAAACAGTTCCAAAAGGCGCTTGATTGGAGGAGTGGCCAGAAGCAGATCGACATTGGTTTCGTGGATGCACAATTTGCACAAGGCCTCCAAGACCAGCCTCTGAGGGGACAAGGCAGAGACGGAGGACAGCGTTGGTAAGGGGTCCCTGGCCACGGAGGCAGGACAGATGACCCAGTGGAGCAGGCCCTCCAACAGGGGAAAGCAGAGCTGCTCTGGGAAGTTGCCCAAGTTCAAGTGACTGCAGATATTGGCCAAGATGACCAGGGCATTCTCCCGCAGCTGATCCAAGTAATCCCACCACCAGTGCTCATCATCATAGACACGAGGCGGCTCCTCTTTTTCCTCCTCCTCTCCCCTTGGCACTTTCCTGGGCGGAGGTCTCTCTGGATGGCTGTGATGTAGAAGTAGGAGTCGACCAAGGATTTTCATTACGCCGGGATGTTTGCACAATTGACTCTCGTTCCCGGGGACACAGGATAAGGAACGTAGGATGTTGGAAATGCACACACAACGCCTGCCAAGCTCATCACGACTTTCCTCAGTGACACACAATGGCGGATCATCTCTTTGGAATGCTTCTTCTTCTGTGCTCTCTTCCTCTTTCAGGAGCTCGGCAACAAAACTTGCTGACAATTCTTCTGTTTCAGACACATAGCTATCGTTCAGGCCCAAAGAAATATCAGCTTCCTTCCCAATGGAATCATTCATGGATTCAGTTCCTTGAACTATATTTTCCTCCTTGCACTTCACACTCTGCCCCTCCTCCTCTGCCCTAGCTTTCTCAGTTTTCACTGCTGTCTGCTTATCGTGTGCACACACTTCCATATCAGAGCTTTTGTCAGCTTTCACAGACTCACCACTGCCATTGCTATTGGACAGGCTGTTGATTGGTAAGGACGGGGCATCACTCTCCTCCATCGAATCTTCCAGAATCTGGGTGTCTGGTAAATCCACATCCATAGTCTCCGCTTTCAAAACAGGAGGTGGGCAGTCTTCATCCTCCTCGTCCTTCTTGCGTTCTTCCCCTTCACCTGGATTCTCTTTCTGCTCTGCATCACTCAGGTCCCCATTCATTCCTTCAGTGTTGGTCATTGGGGACAGTTTTGGCTCTTCCAGTTCTCCGTTCTCAACAGGTGTCGTCGATGTAAGGTCTTCCGCCTTCACCCCATCATCCTCCCGGTCTATTCCTTTGTCTTTGTGCACCACCATTTTCCCTTCTCCCTCTTTACACACCACATCCTTTTCCAGCTTACAATCCACCTTGCTCTCATCATCCGCAACGTCAATGATCTTTTCCTTTTGATTATTACTACCACTACAGTCTGACTCCAGCTCCCCACCCACAGGCTCTGTTTTAATCTGTACATCAGCGGTGTCGTGTGACAGACCACGGCTGCTGCTTTTGTGGTCTGTACCATTGCACAATTTGGAATGATTGCAATTAGAACAGGGGGATCCCAACGGCTCCTTTGATGCGTCATCCTCTTCATCCCCACGGGCACTACACACAGAACCAACACTACTCTTCCCCGTCCCAAGCGGTTTGTCCTCTTTGTCCTGAATATCAGAAGTGTTCCTGTCTGCATCCCCATTATTTGGTAAAGAGTCACTGGGGCCCCACTGAATTGACAAAGAGTTTTCTTTTCCCCATCTTTCCTCCTCCCCTTCCTCATCTGCATTTGATTTTCCTCCTGCAAATAACTCATTATCATCATCTGTTAGCAGGTCACTATCCTCAT
The DNA here is from genome assembly GCA_039654465.1 of Melibe viridis. Classification (NCBI taxonomy): domain Eukaryota; kingdom Metazoa; phylum Mollusca; class Gastropoda; order Nudibranchia; family Dendronotidae; genus Melibe; species Melibe viridis. The sequence goes on along the minus strand of JBCIKM010515734.1, from coordinate 14,646 downwards.
CCTCGAACTCACCTACCCACTTCCGTTTCCGACAGAATCTCCCTGATAAAAATTGATGGGTGGACTCACTTTCAAGGTGAGTGTGTATATGTTCAGTTAAATCCCCACACCCAGACAACCAGTGTTCTTTAGTCTTCTCAAATCTAGTATACAAATCCCAGCCTTTTGTTTCTAACACTGTGCAGTCAGTGGGGCTGGGGTCAAATTTGACAGGCAGACCTTTCCTGGAAGCCAGGGTGTAGTTTGTTCCCTGAAGTTGAAAAGAAGCACCAATTTCATCATGTTTACAATCGTTTTCGACATTAATAGTTTGGTTCAACACCGGAGCTGGGGTCAAACTATCTGTGTCACCTATACTACAAGGGTGGGGTTTCACACACTTGACTATTCTTTTCCCATTCTGCCTTTTGAGATAGCGACGAGCAGGCTTTTTGAACCCTTCTTCTAAGTCATCAAAGTTGGAGAACATTTGCATGAGGCAATGGCGTAAGTGTTCCGAGAGGACCTCTAGTAGTCCAGGAAGAGAGGACAGGTTGAAGTAGGAATGAGTTGAGTCGTCGTACAGCAGAATGTTCAAGGTGTCCAGGGCCCACGTGCTCTCAGCAAGCTGGCCCGATTTCAAAGCAAGCATGAGTCGCCAGGCTTCAAAGGGAGCTGGGGAGATAAAATCATGAGAGAGAAAAAAAATCAGTTAAAAATGAAAAACCAGAACGAGGACAGTCATCACACATTCATTTGAATTGAGCCTAACATACTTTTCCCATGTTGTCAGTTTCAAGTATATCAATAAAAATTTAACTCATTAGTTCCGTCTTCTCATATATCAATTCTTATTAAATTTCTAAACAAACTAAATAACAATGTCACCCCATCTTTATGAGAAAGCCTAAAATAAACTTGCCATCCAAAACTATTTTCAAACAAAAAATTATTTTTAATTTTACAAAATCATTCTCAGTGATGATACTGACAAAATCTCAAAAAGGAGGACAAAAATTTAGTAAGGGAAGTCTAGAATGTCTCAAATACCAAAATAAGTTTATCACAGCAGCTTCTGTAGGCAACAAAACTGTAGCTCAAACTGTTTTCCTCTCCTAACTTTCTTTAATATTGAAAATAGAGCCAAGGATAAAAGAGAGAACATATAAAACTATCTGAATTTATTAAGCTTTTCAGGTGAGACACAGAGAGGAATTCCTCAAAAAGGAGAAAAAGTTTCACCACAGATTCCTGAACAGAAGCCAAGAAGAAGTCTGTATTGAGGATTTAGCCTGAAAATTGTCATTCCTGAGAAATTCTTACGTATTTTTAAAGACTGATTCTCTTGTGTGGAATTTGGCATCACATTCATTTGGGAACTAGCTCAACTAAATTAGTCAGGACTTTTATTAGAGTTAACTATTTGGATCTGTGAATTTAAAAAAAAAAAAAAAAAACAAATCTTAAAAGAGCAAGAGGTCGCTTTTGTCGTACCCACCTAAATCCTTGGAATTGAGCTTCTTCCTCTTGAAGTTTGAGATGGTCACACCTTCCACTGTGTCCGGAGGAAACATCAGCTCTTTCTTGGACATGGAGCTTGGCATCAGATTTGGATACGCTGGCTTCTGTAAGGGAGAGACCAAACGACACAGACTATTAACACGACTCTTGCAAATAATGTCTCTATTTCATGGCTGTTTCTATCATCTCAAAGAGATAATAGTAATAGAAAAACCAAAATCTCCATGGAGAAATCAATTTCTTAATAATGGACAGATCATACATCAAGGTGCCTATAGATGTCTCCTTCAGATTTTAAAAAAATATATAAAAAAAACATTTAAAATATGGAAGTAAAATCACACACTTCTACAGATACTATTTTTTCCTTTCTTCTTCTCACTTAATCTTTCGCTGGCTTGGGTTAAATTTTTCCAGACTTCCAGAATGCAAGGCAAGGTTTTTTTTTTCCTTTCCGGAATTCCGCAAATTTCCTGAAAAGTGGCATCTCTGGTTTGATACCGCCTTTGGCATAATAGATCTTTAGTAGAACAACAGACATACCGCCATTTTTTGAGAGGACACAAATCTCCCGCTCTCCCCCCTGGCCTGGGGCGAGTTCCTGTGAGTGCTGGAAGACCGGCCATAGCCCCCGCCACCTGGGAGGGGGGGCATGCTGGACGGGGGTCCTGGTGACATGTAGCCTGGTGTCCCTGGAGGCATACGGCCACGCTGCAAGGGAGACCACTGACCTTCCCGTGCGCCCTCTGGAAAAATATCACATCACAAAGAGATAATACCTTGAATGAAAATTGAACTGAATATTTTTTATGCATTGTTATTAATACAAACAGATCATGTACCAGAATTTCAATTTCATATATTTGTCAATACCATACTTAACAGAAAACCATGACTTTTAGACACCCAATCAAAGGAGATTTTGTGGACAGTATTGACAAGAAGTGAATACACACAAGTAATATTTATGTAACAATTTTTTTTTTTTTTTGTTGACTGGTGGTTTTGGGGCACCACAACACACAAGTTTAAAGTTTGTAAACTGGACTTAATCTCCTTAACATTTACACTTTCTATGGCAGGATCATTGATGGGCTACATCCTTTCTCTAAAGACACAAAAATAGGGAAAATTGCTATATACCCCAAAGGCAGAATCATCTAAAAATGTGGCAACAAATTTACTCCTCTTGCTTTCATATCTCAATTCTCACCATGCGTGTCAGGGTATCTGCGTGTGGGGGTGCCATAGATGCCTGGAGTGGAGGAAGCTCTAGGTCCTGGTGTGTAGGGGCTTGGAGGAACACTGGGGTAGCCCTGGTACGGAGGGCCTGGGGGTCCTGGGGGGCCCGGGGGTCCTGGGGGGCCCGGGGGTCCTGGGGGGTAACTGGAGCCCTGGCTCTGGTACGGGGGGTACTGGGAGGGGGCCATACTCTGAGGGGGCGGGGTGGGCCCCGGGTAACGAGGGGCTTGCTGGTACATGGAGTTACTGCCAGCTTCGCTGGCAGGCTGGGGAGACGGGGTCATGGAGGAAGGGGGCGGCACTGGAGCTGGGTGGCGAGTTGGCTGCGAGGATGGGCTGGACTGGTCAAACCTGCAGGACACAGTGCAAGAAGCAAGGATTAGCTTGGATACATATGTAATCATAATATTAAGTTAGAGCTGCCAGAACACTAGTTTTGCACTGGACTCAATATAACCGAAATTGAGAGGTAGTAAAAGATAAATGAACCCCAAATATCATCTTCCTTAAACAAAGAAAATAATTTAAAGAAAGTGTTCAGCTGGAGACCACACCATCTGCTATATGGTGAAACAAAATGATCCATTTCTTAGCCTCTTCAAAGAAGAAATTTGATTCACATTAACAGTTTAACTTGAGCTTATGATCTTGTTACATTTGATTGATACAATTTTTATTTTGATTGATACAATAACATATAACATATTTCAAATGTTATATAGTGGAAAACGAAAACAGACATTCTTACAGCACCAAGCTAATTAGATCCACAAATGGAAATAATTGTGGTAAGGCCAATAATTTTTTTTTTAATTTTTGAATTGGCATGCTAGTTTTCCTGGATATCGACAAAATGCATGTTCCCAGAAAAATAGGTTCCTTATGCAAGGTGTGAAATTGAATTTGACATGAAAGCACAACACTGGAAAACAATCACAGGTAAAATTTGGATCAAGGTGTTGTACAAACTTGATATTTTTGTCAAATAAAATCACACTCACCTATCTGGCTGATCAAATTGTTGGCCAAAGGGAAACTGGGCAACTCCACTAGAAGGGGCGGGAGGCTCGCTGGGTCGAGCAGTGGCCATCTGTGATTCTCCTGTGGCTGGCCTTGCAGTGGAGGCCACTGTGGTCACAGGCAGGGGCTGTGTACTGCTAGAGTAGGCAGGGGCCGCTGCCGAGGTCATTGAGGACACAGGAGTGCTGGCTGCAACCGGCGGCATGCCTCTGTTGAAGCTGGGCTCGTCAGAGAAAGGATCCTGCACACTGACGCTGTCAGAGGTGACAGCCATGGGAGAGCCAGAGCCATGGCTGGAAGGGGCTGGGGGTACAGGTACCAGTACAGGACCAGGGGCTCCCGCCGAACTGTTGGTACCCGTGTGTGGGGGCGTTTGTTGCATCGGGGGCTGTTGTTGCTGTTGATGAGTAGGAGCACTAGGGTGACCTGCAGGGGGCATTTGCTGCGGGTGCATCTGTTGCTGTTGCTGCTGCTGCTGTTGTTGCATCATGGGAGGAGCTCCATAGCTTGGATGAGGCGGTGGTGGAGGCCCACCCGGCATCATGGGAGGGACGTTGGAGCCGAGGCCAGGCGGGGGACCTTGTTGTCCTGGGCCCATCATGTTAGGGTTGGGGCCCCCCATCATGCCAGGCGAAGGCCCCATCATGTTAGGTCCTGGCCCCATAGGGCCCATCATACCCCCATGACCCATCATCATATTCCCGTCAGGGTTCTGCATGTAGGGAGGGGGCATCCCTTGGGGGTAGGGGGGCCCGTCCATCTGACTGTTGGGGGTGCTCGGTGGTCGGAATGCATCGTTGGAGTTGTTGGACCCTGATAAAGAGAGAAAACAGTAGCTATAGAATACCAAATCATTCATCTTTCAATAACTCAATAAAAGCTTATCTTGATTATTAACAGCAGCCAGTTGATGATTGTTTAATGGTTGTTTTAGGGCCCCACGACAAATTGGGGGAAAGTAAGATGCTAGAATTATTTCAAAGAGGGAACATATAACACCAAACACAGATGAGAGATGACTTACACTAAAAAATAAACATCATCTCTCAAAATGCATATCGACACCACCAGAGATGATTTAGAATGACATAAAATATCATCTCTCCAAGGTAAAATAACCCATGGCCATCACTCATAACAGCATAATGGAACAGGAGACCCAGGATCTTTAAACCCCGCTTGTGTACAAAAGTACTCAATACGCTTAACTTGCAACCCTGCAGTTATGTACCAAAAGGCACGAAATAAGGGATGACCACTGAGTTGGAAACAAGACAACAACAATGGGACAAAGGGGAGAATGTAAGACAATAGATTCAGAAGAAAGATAAAAAACCAAAGTAAAAGTGCGCATCAGGGACACCCTCCAACCGCTCACTAGCCAGTTGGTGAACAAGTCAGAGAATTTTCATGCATTTCAGCAGGATATTCTTTTAATAATGTGGTCTATATAGGAAAAAGGATATCAATACTTTGAAGAAGAAAAAAGAAATTAAGCCAAGAAAGCGGAGTTACCCAACAGCCGATATCTTAATCATTAAACTACTAATACCAAGGAAAATAAATATAGAGCAAGCAGCACACGCACCAGGTGAAGGGACTCTTTTGTTCTTGGTCTCCCGTTTGTGAGACATCTGGGCCTCAATCTGGGCCAGGATGGGTCCAGGGTTCAGACCACCTCGTTCATATTTACATTCATAGTTGAACAAGTAACGAATGTAGTTCTTTTTCAGAGTGAAAGCTGCGCTAGCCGAGGTGCCAATGTTGACCACAGTGCATATGTCCCGCCACTTCTTCGATCTCGTCACCTGGAACCAGAGATGACATTGCATGCATAAATTCATCCATAGGTTGCTATAAAATAAGAAGAAAAACTTCAGGCAAAAAGTAACTAGAAACCAAACAAATAATTGCTTTTCATGCAACTGAATCTATCATGATTCAAGATCTAGGGCAGTCAGGAATATTCAAATAAACCGAAAACAATGAAGCCCCTTTTGCTCTGGGGAAAACCACAAAACTTGTTACCGGCACCTTTGAGCACCAGTGGTATCCTCCCATTGTTTCATTCAACTTTCTTACATATATGGGGCTGATTTTCAGCACATTCCTCATTCAGAAATTACAAACTGCAAGCTGGAAGCAAGGACTTAAAATAATATAATTGGATCAGGTAGGTACCTGTTGATACATATATTATTTGTTTTTGAGATAAGCTAATATACCTGTTGGCATAATCATAATCATCATCATCATCATCGTCATCATCATCATCACCATCACCATCACCATCACCATTATTATCCTCCTATCTCACCTCCTCAAAACCTCCTTTCTCCTTGACGCTGAAGTAGAGTTTGTACAGATCCAGGGGGGTCTTGCTGATGCAGGGCATGCTGGTGATAGGCTGGCCGCTCTCCTCCAGCAGTCCCATGACAGCCTCGATGAACGGCCGACGGTCCGGCTCGGAGCCCATCTCAAACAGTTTGCTGATGTCAGAGGCAGATTTCTGGGGACGGGACCAACCATCACAGGGGAGAATAAAACAATTGCTTCATACCTTGTGTGGAAGGTAGCAGTATAGCATATGTAGTTGTATGAAGTACTTTTGTTTTTTGTTTTTGTTTTTTTGTTTTTTGGGGGGTCTAGTTCACATCTTAAATTAGTTTTAAAAGATATAATTAAAACAATAATCAGTTCAATCCAGCCTTTTTCAAAGACTCATCAGGGCGTGTCTGATTCAGCTCTGCATATATCTTGCCAAGACCAGTGACTATGATTGACATCAATTAACGTGGATCATTATTACTAAAACACAGTGATTACACCATTCTCATTTCTTCCTTTCGATACTTAACAAACTAACAGAATTCACACCCTCTCCTCCAAGAATTGACAGTTAATTTTAAAGCAAGATGAGGAAATAGAATCAGCCTAATCTTACTAAAACTGACAAAATATATTCGTGTTTTTTAGGCAACCTGACTTTGATTATCAAAATCTATATTTGAAATATTTCTTCCCTTCTTGGATTATAATAGATTCCAAAGCCCATTAAATTGAAAGTATATTCATTGCATGGAATAATGGAATATGTGTATATATTATAGTTCATGCATTTCCAAATTTCCTTTTACGAGGGGGTGGGGGTCGGCAAAGAAAAACACAAATCACCACTGAAATGATCATGAGAATGGTTAGCTTGGCCTGTCTGGACATTAAAGACCCAGATAAGCTCATTTTCTTAATGTTAAAAACGTTTAAGGCCTGAATATCATTCTATTGAAGCATGGATACATACAGTAAGTAAATGAAACAAAAAGATGATTTCGATCGCTTTAAAGTGGAAACTCGGAATCTCTAATGTCTAAGCTTGATGGATGATGAAAGGTGGCCACTTGTAACATTCAATGGGAAAACATGTCAAGACCTGACAGCTTCACACACTACCATGCCATTCAGGTGGTCCGTGGAACCAATCTAAACGTGTATCATATATATACATATCACCAGTACAAGTACAACTATCAACACATGAAACACACAAAACAAAGCAACACAATATAACATTTTCTTTTATAAAAAAAAAAAAATTAAAAAAAAAAAGACAAAGAAAAAAAAAAGGTGCAGGACTAAATTTAAAAAAAAAAAAAAAAAAAAAAAAAGGAATATTAAACCAAAAAGTTTCTTTTTTTTTTTTTTTTTTTTTTTTTACATTTCCTGAAAATTTTGTTCAGAAAAAAATGATAAACAAGTTTCAACAATCAGGTATCAAACTGCAGCAAAAAGAAAGAAATGAAATGATGACCCACATACGAATTGGTCCATCTTGATGGCTGAATATATTTGGACCATTATATACATAATATACATACAAGATTTTAACAAAATCAAAACTGGAAGTGATGCTCTAACTCGTCCCAAAAATATAAATTTGACAAATCATTTTTGAGGCAAGAACAACAGTAGAAAAGATAAAGAAAACAAAACAAAAAATACAAAAAAAAAAAAACAAATACAAAAACAAAAACAAAAATTCAATTCAAATAATAATGTCAAAAACTTCAAGGAAAAATGAACAAGAATCAAATAAAAAAACTAAACCATGCAAGCAAAGTGAAAATGTTCAAAGAAAATTAAATCAAAGAAAACCACAAAGGGGAAGGAACAGAGCAAGCAAATCAGAGAAAATAAAAGGGGAGTGGATAATGTGGCAATTAAGTTGATCTATTAATTACTTCTACACTTTTAACAGAGATAATGAAACCAGTCAGCAAAAATTCTTCACATACTTTCTTTGACATAACGATCCAGAACTTTAATCATAAAACCCTAGAGAAATTCACAAGTAAGGTAGGGGTGGGTAAAGAAATTGTAAATATACCCTCTTTTTCTTTCTTTCTTTTTTTTTTTTTTAATGAGTGAGATAAAAACCCACAAAAAAACCATTGCAATAGTAGCTAAGTAGAGGTCTCAAATAAAGTCAAGGAAGAAGTGACAGAACTGAGAGCAGAAATGAAGGTCAAAGATCACATTTACGCATTTGCTGTTATGAAGCCAAAGGTCTCAGCATGTAAGAATCGATGCAGGATCAACACTGGAACACTCAACACAAACTCATTTTCAAATTGGGTGCTCAATTTGGCCTCCATGCCATATTGTTACAAAGGAATTGGAAAACATACTGAGACGTATAAAGGAGCAAATCATTGATGTGAACGGCAAAATCTAAAAAATCTGCACTATGACAACTGTTCAAACAAATGGATTAATAAAAGAATTTATCACACAAATCTTTTCCATCAAATTTACAAGACAAAACAACACCAAAAAGCTAAGCAAAAGATGCAAGCTATCAATTGGGTTCAAATCCAAGCTTTTAGAATAGATTTGTAACAACCAAAGAACATCACATTTAAATGCATCCAAATAGTGCGTCCAAAACTACATTCACTAACTAGTACTATCAAAGTTCTACAAACAATGGATAATGTTTTCACACACACACAAAAAAACCCAAAAAAACCAGTTCTCAGAGACACCTTTAATAACAGTTACAGGTGAGGGTTTGCAGGCTTGCATAAGGAAGGAAAAGTGTTAACAAAGAAAAAAGAACTAACGGAAAAACCAAACAGACTGAAAATATAAACCTTTGCGGACAATATAAAATAATAAAACGATTAAAAAATGCCGTTCCCAGGATAAACAGCAGAAAAGAGGAATGGGCAGTGGATGAATGGGAGGGGAAGTTGACCAAACGATTTGAACGTGCGACCACTTACGGGCACACCGGGGCTGTTGGGTTCCTCAGAGTAATGCGCCCCTGGATAGCCAGATCGTGGCATTAAGGAACTTTCCATGTCCTACGTGAACAAGCCAGGGACAAAAATATTGAAACAAGAACATTATTGTGTGTGACAAGAATTCAGGAGCCAGAATGAAGAAAAGATAAGTTGCTTTAGCTTTTTAGTGATTTTTATGTTGTGCATCTCCAGCTTAAAGAGATTGGTTTATAAAAAAAAAAAAAAATACAGGTAAGGACTCTTCATTTACTATCTACTAATCATAGGCTAAAGTAATTTTTTTCATGGCATACAATCATACAGTCTGTTCTCTCACATACAGCACAAAAAGTAACACAAAGGGAAGATGTCAGAATGATCAAGTCTTGAAAGTAAAAAAACATCAGGAAGGTAAATAGATGGACAATGTCAGAACTTGGTGTACAAAAAATGGAGGAGATTGATTTTGTTGTTCATTTTTCCACATAAGTTGAATCGGTTGCTTGAATAAGTAAAATCCCAAGTTGACAAGAGGGAAAAGATTTTTCAGTAACTGTTTCATCCCTGTTTGAATCAGATTAAACCAAATACAAGGTTTAAACAATGAGACTTTTTTCATAAAATTATTTTACTCTTTCCATTGTGTTTGTGTTTCCCCTGATGATATCAAAACACTTTGATCAATCTTTAACACACAAACTAGGCAGACATCTTTTGAGTCGATTGAATAGAACTTTTTTTTCTTTTTCTTTTTTTTTAATCCAAACCTGCCGCTTATTTAGAAGAAAAAAAATCAGAATGGAAACTTGTAAAAAATCTGAAAGCGACATAACAAATCAATATTGTTAAAGCTTTAGAATACAACTCCACATGACATGATTTAGAATTATTGTCTCCATTCAAAATGATAATAAGACATCATTTAGAATATACCTTCCACATTAAACAGATAACACATGGTGAGAAAGATCACCTTCAAGTGAAGCTATGCTAAATTCTTTTGAGCAGACTGTCAAGAAATAGAAGTTGGTATGTTTGTCCTGAAAATTGGTATTTCCATATTTCAATAACTATCTTGAGTATCGATATGATACCAATCAATTTAATCAGTATGAACGGCAGGTCTGCATATCCCTCTTTGAATGCGTACAGCTGTGCAATTCTTACAAATTCAGATTAATTGATTGGTATTTTTAAGAAAAGATCAAATAAAAAAGAGGACATATGAACGAGGCGATGATAATACAACATTACTACCGTCTTCAGTCAAAAGGATGAATAAATTACAACAAAATTGTTTGATATGGCAAAAAATGAATGTAATGGTGGGATTCATTCTTCTTGCAGAAGACGGCAGATTGGGCAAAAGAAAAAGAATATAGAGGAAAGAGAAAAGACTAACAGAAAGATAGTGGAAGATCACATGCCAAATGTCTCGAGGAAATGAATAATCAGCTCCACAGTAAGATGAGAGATTGTAATGACCATTCGAGAGAGAAAAAATTGAGAAAGAAAAAAAAAAAACAGGCAAGAATCTCTGAGGTAAGGAATAATCTCGCAGCGTCCCCTGACATCACCAATTCTATTCACTTATACTCACTTTCTCCAGGATTTGTTTTTGTTTTGTTTTGTTTTGGTTTTTTTTTTCTCCATCTCTGTAAGTCATACCCAACAACATTAAGGTGCTGTTCAGTGATACAACTCAAATCACCCAATCGTATACTTCTTTCCCAAACACAATAGTTACAGTACCCATACGGTGTCTCATGTTACATACCCATCGTCCACAGAAGCTTTTTTGGTTTGACTCGACTATCTCGAGTGGGCAAAATCAGTAGTTTTCTTAATTTATTGAAATTATCCTTTACATTAGGCACTAAACCAAACATGAGCTCTTCAAATGTAGACAAAACGAACTTTTAACACTTGGGACGACCGACCAACAAAAAAATCCTCGCATAAGCCGCTCCATACTGTTAGCTGCAGGGTCGACGATTGGCGAAAAAGCTGCCGCTTCTAGTCCAATAATTACGGTCAGTTTTTTATGTAGTTCAATTACACCTTAACTCTTCAGATGACATGAATATTATCATAGGGGGAAAGGGGGTGGAAAAAAATAAAATAAGAATCAAAGAGAGAAAAAAACAATGACTGACAATGACAAGTTAAGTAAAATGCATCCATTATCTTATTTTTGAGAATGAAAAGGATGCCAAAGAATGTTTCATAACCCAAATCAAGGAAACAAACGGAGAAACCAACTAGCTACATTGCTATCGAGAGTTCTTCTCCCACTAGTTCGCAACCAACACCGCCACCAGGAGAAAAGGGAGGTAACTACTAGATATTCTGTCTTGTCCTTCATCCCTTAACCGTGATACAATATCAACATCACACAGGACAAATAATAAATAATCAAGTCTTCAAAATATTCTTAAATGGCTGATTCTTCTGAGGACTGAAATCCACTTTCCATTTTCATTTGTATTATGGAGATTTTGCACACAGAATGTTACTATTCTGCATAATTTTTTTTTACTTTTAAATGATTTCCATCTTTAAAATATTACCAACACCAAAATCAAAAAGCTAAATGATGATCAACTGGAAAAAATTTTAAGCTTTATCCTTATCTATCCAGTATAAGATAACATCTTCCCGGTATGCTAGATGCCTTGGGGGAGGGGGGTGGGCAGAGGAGGATAAGGACAATGGAGAGAAGGAGGAGGGTTAGCTGATCCATGTGGGTGAGATGGTTACATTGGTGAGAAAGAACAATGGCAGTGCATGAAGTTATAAGAACCAGAACCTGGAATGGCATCGAGTTGATACAGTGAACACAACAAAGCCTCACCTTGACCTTTTTCTTCTTCTCCACCGGAGGTTGCTGGTCAGCATCCGGATGGTTGTTCATCATGGGCGGCTGTTGTTGATGCTGCTGCTGCTGCTGCTGTTGGTGGTGGTGGTGATGGGGGTGTTGCTGCTGCTGCTGCTGGGGGTGCTGTTGAGGTCCATGTGGCATCTGCTGGTGGTGCTGGGGAAGCTGCCCAATGTGGTGAGGCATGTTGTTCCCCATAGATCCGGGCGGCATCATCCCACCATTGGGCCCCATCATCGGAGGGCCTCCCATACCACCAGGCCCCATCATGGGCCCGTTCTGGTTCATGTTCATGTTTGGGCCCCCCATGACTCCATGGGGATGGGGTCCCCCAGTCATCCCAGGGTGCATCTGGCCGTGAGGGCCTCCCATATGTCCTCCAGTGTTCATCATTCCGTTGGGCATCATCCCATGGTGCGGTGTGGGCCCATGTGGCCCCATGCCATGACCCATCATGCCGTGGGGACCTGGGGGGCCCCCCATGTGAGGGGGGTGGTGCGGGGAGGAACTGGTGGTGACTGGGGACGCAATGCTTTGGGTAACTGATGGAGTTGGATGACCTGAAGAAAGGTGAACGTACAAAAGATAAATAAAAAGGTTTTACCCATATGAAAATAAAAAGCATTTTCTGGAATACCTCTCAGTTTCTATTAACTAACACACGAACAATAAAAAAAAAAATAGACACAGTATATGTGATAGAATGATGCATGGAAGACACAACAAAACTAAAAAGTAAATATTTTATTAAAATTTTGATCCCATAATTGCCTAGTCTCCTCCTGTAACACCCTACAATATATTATAAAGATAAAGAAAACAAATTCAAGTGAAACAAAATGTATTGCTAGGCTCCATATAAATCTTGATGTCACATAATTTAAAAAACAAAAAAGTGGGTATGATAATCAAACACAAGATTACTCACTGTAAAATGATATAACAGCTTAAACTGTTGGCAAAAAAATAATAATTCTTTGCCCTATTTGGTCTTACTAACTCCAGAAGTTGCAGCGACTTGACCCAAAAACAGATCAGTATAAGCTTCACAATCGAGGAACACAAAAAACAACAAACAAACAAAATTTATGTGACACTTCTATGATAGTTATCTTCAGAGAATGGCTTAAACTCACCAAAAGAGGCAGTAGTTGTGACACAATGGTCTGAGGGTGGCATCGGAGTCATGCTGTTGGACAAGGACGTAGGGGGAAGGGGAATGCCCACTCCAGCTCCCTCGTTCATGTAAGGCATCTTGGGGTCATGACCGTGGGGTCGACTAGCGGAAATGGATGAAGACGGGGGACTGATGTTCTCCACTGTCCTCCCTGCTTCCCCGTTTTGGTGGAGACCAGGAGGAGCAGAGGAGTGGGGAGGTGGGGGAGAACTGCCAATCTGATTGGGTGTGTTGACAGAATCGGATGTTTTGTCGCTCTGGTCGGATGAATGAAAGCCACTGTCCACAGATGTGGAGTCACTAGGCATCCCGCTGGAGCTTTCAGAGCTGGTAGTGTCATGTGTGGGGAGGTCAGGAGGGTGGATGGCTGTTGTGGAATTGGGTCGTGACAAAGACTCATGTGGGTCTACATTAGACAAGGGTGAGGGGGATGGGTGGTGACTCCCCATTAGAGACGGCCCGTTGGATTCCGCTGCATGCATTCCAGGCATTTGATGAACCCCTACCATAGTGGAATTCTTAGGGCCTGGGGATGGTATAGAGCCAGAGGACATCATAGAGGAAGGTGGCATGCCCACATTGTTGATACTGCCGCTGCCACCGCCACCTATGGAGGATGGTGTGGAGGACGCACTCCGACTGAGCTGCTCAACAGCATTGGACATGCTGTTCAGACTTGGGCTTCCCAGGTTTGGAGAGTTGGTCATGTTGTTCATCTGAGCCAGTGGTCCGCCTCCTTGACCAAACATACTCCTAGAAGGACTCATTGGGTTCCTACCATGGGGCATGCGCGGATTCACACTGCTGTTAGCAGCTGCCATCATGGCTGCTTGAGCCGCTTGGGCGGCTTTGTTCATGGGGCCTCCCCCACCTCCATGCTGTGGCATCATACTGCCACCCTGGGATTGTTGTTGCTGTTGGCCCCCCATTGACGGAGGCATGGATCCGGAGGTGGAGCCTGGGGGCATCGTTCCTGCAGTAGACCCAGGAGGCATCCCAGCAGCACCTGGGGGCTGTTGTTGCTGTTGTTGCTGCTGCTGCTGCATGTTGTGAGACGGCTGTCCGGGCACGGGGCCCATGTGCGATCCGTATCCCGGGTACTGTTGTCCACCAGCCATCATGGAGTTGTTGCCTGACTGGTACGGACTGGGCCCGTAGCCAGAGTGGGGCATGTTCCAGCCCATCCCGTAGCCCCCTTGCATCTGTGAGGGCCCGTTGGGGTACATGCCTTGCTGGGACGAGTGGTAGTTGCCTGCCATGGGCCCTGACATGCCTGCAGGTCCTCCCATTCCAGACTGCTGACGTGAGTAGTTGCCTGAAGATTTCAAACATCAAAGTTTCAAAGGGTAGCCTTCATCTTTAAATATATCTAAAAATGTTCTTAAATTATAATAATGTAACAGAAATCTACATTTTCGGCTATACAGGTGTGTGTGTGTGTGTGTGTGTGTGTTTGAGAGAGAAGAGAGAAAAGAGAGAGAGAGAGAGAGAGAGAGAGAGAGAGAGAGAGAGAGAGAGAGAGAGACAGAGAGAGAGAGAGAGAGAGA
>JBCIKM010515624.1:6677-19281 GCA_039654465.1 Melibe viridis | reverse complement strand
CCATGGACAGGGCAGAGTGGAGACTTCAAGTGGAGGCCTTATGTGCCACCTGGCACGAAGCAGATAGGTAACAGGTAGGTAACAGGTAATATTAAACACAAATGAAATGTTATGAATTTGATAATTTTCTTGTCATTTAAAATCCACCAATCATGATACAAGTGATGACAGAATTTTGTGCCACTTATGCAAATGGGCACTGCCGTTTTTAGTTTTCTTCTTGTTGGTGCTGTAGTCTTTGTAAATAATGATTGCATGAGGTAACGATTATATTTAAATTAATATTTTGTTCTGTTTCTTCTGATGCATATATGAATCTGTGAAAACGTTCTTTCCCTGGACAGTTGATGCGCAAACTGCTGGGCACGTATCTTGGTCACAGTGCCATTTACACCATGTGCTGCATGCTGCAAGACAAGTAAGTATGGACTCTTCTTTGTGGGCGGTTGGTGTGTATCCCTGGTGGGCTCTTCTACTTTTGTTTCTCTTCTTTTTTTTACACTGAAGCTGTCGTCTTACTTTTTCACCTTTTCTGTGATGTCCTGTTTTTGTTGTTTTGTTCTAAGACTCTAAGTGGTCATCCCTTATTTCATGCCTTTTGGTACATAACTACTGGGTCACAAGTTAGACGTACTGAGTACTTTTTACGCAAAGGGGATTTAAAGATCCTGGGTCTTCTTGAATCATTATGTTGTTATGAGTGATGGCCATTGGTTATTTTTGTTTTAGGAGATGATATTTTTTTGTCCTAATAAATCATCTCTCAGTGGTGTTGATATGTGTTTTGTGATATATTTTTTTTTAGTGCAAATCATCTCTCTGCTTTTGTGGTTTGATCTGTTCCCTCTTTTAACTAATTATTTAATCTTACTTTCCTCTGGGCTCCTCTATGACCCTCGTGTGTCGTGAGGTCCTAAGACCTCCAACAAACAAACAAGTTAAACATACTGAGTACAAAAGGGGTTTAAAGATCCTGGGTCTTCCTGAACCATAATGCCATCGAGTGATGGCCATTGCTTATTTTTCTTTAGATACATGATATTTATTTTCATTGTAAATCATTTCTCTGTGGTTTCGATCTCTGTTTTGAGAGATGATATTTATTTTTTAGTGTAAATCATCTCTCTGCTGTTTGTGGTTTGATCTGTTCCCTCTTTGAACTTATTCTATCATCTTACTTTCCCCTGGGTTCCTCTTTGACCCCTGTGGGTTGTGGGGCCCTAAAACCTCTTATAATCAAACAAATCTCTACTCTCTGTGTGAGCAAACATTGGCCCTTTATACATGAGGTCCATTGTTGCGGTTGAGGTCATAATTTGAATAGAAAAATATTGGTTGGGGAAACGTATCCTTGCTGAGGTTTGAAGACTTATTTCTCTGTAAAGGCTTAATCTATCCAATTCGAAGACTTGTACCTCTGTAAAGGCTTAATCTATCCAATTCGAAGACTTGTACCTCTGTAAGGGCTTAATCTATCCATTTCGAAGACTTATACCTCTGTAAGGACTTAATCTATCCAATTGACATTAATTTTGATCTAGGCTAAGAAAATGACAATGTTTAGACAATATTTTCAAGTGTCATAGAAAGGGAGGTAAGTTCTTTGGTAAGCTCTGCTCATACCTGCCTCCTGTCTTGAATATCCTCTGGTTTTGTTTTGACTCCATTAATTCCCCAGTTTGCCATACTTGCAGCGGAGCAAGGTTAAATCCAAATTTTTATTTTGGTCTCAAGTTTAAACATTATGTGGGTGAAAGCATTATGGCTCATGGTATTCCTTATGAATAGTTCAGGGACAGCAGTATTCATTAGAGAAGATCATGCATGGCAAACTATTATGGAAGTGAAGCCGGAGGGCACTGCATACACTGCTGAGTTGGCTTGCAATTATTTGCCTGCCAGCTGTGCTATTATGTGCAAGTTTTACTTCGATGTGGAAGAAAAAAAAAAAAAAAGAAAGAGTTTTGGGTGTATATATATATATAAAAAAAGAGGTTTGAGTAGATATAAAAAAAAGAGGTTTGGGTATATATTTAAAAAAAAGACCTTTAGGTAAAACATTTTTTTTGGGCTTAGTACTAGCAAGGATTATGATGCTTTCAGTCATGTTGTTGTTGTTGTTGCACCATGGATAATCAAACGTGTCCCTCTGAAATTTTTGTCTCTCATTTCCCTCAGCTGAGGGTCAGGAATCACTTTCTTAGTGATTAGAAGTGTTTATTTTGTGTTGAGAAAAGTTTCTATTTCCTGACCTTCAGACGCCAGCCTGTGAATGCGTTACTTCTCCGAGGGGCCATATTTTTCACTGGCATGGCATTGTGGGGTTCCAGGAAAGTGTCGACTCTGAAACACACCCACGCATCTGTCCTGCCGTCATTTCACCAGGTTCATAGTCCAAATCTTCGTTCAATGATGCACTATCTAGGCTTGATTGTTCAAGTTCTTTTGAAAGATATATCCAATCAATACAATGATTATCAATACGTCAGGAAAATATATACAATTTTCAGAAAAGATTGAGAATTCAACAATGAAGATAGATACGAGTGCGAAATAGTTAATGAATCATGAGCTACACAATGGTTATGACTTTCATTTCTGGACTTAATGAAAAACAAAATTGATCTTGATGTTTCTTAAGCTGGCAGTCTAATGTTTAATACTTATAATACTTATTGGGGCTATGGGAGAAAAGAACTTAAGTTGCATGTTGTGTAGGAAAAGTACAATTTATTCACTTAATTCCATTTCAAGATAGGAATCACACTTTGAGATTTCAATTTTACCGTATTAAAATGAAACTCTTTTCTTTGTTGTCGTAGGCTCTTGCACATGGAGACAGTATTGTGGCGTATGAAGTGGTGCTGAATGTTCAGCGCCTTGTCAACAAGTATGGCAAAAGCCTGCAGCCCATTACCTGGGAGATCGTCATGGACATATTGGAAAGGCTGCTGATCCAAATTGATGTAAGTGCTTTGAACAATCAGACCTCTTGCCTGCCGACACAACTAAACTAGTTTTGAATCAATGAAACTGGAGAATTCCTAATACTATCTTACCTCTTTTTAAGTAGACACTCATTGAAGGAAGAATTTTATTCTCCTTATTTTTATCTTGTCGCCAGTGTTGGTGAATAAACATGGCAACATATCAATTTCTATTGAGGTGAAGTAAAATTTCAACAAAAATTATGTTATGCTTTTGGGGTCTTTCTTTTTGTTGTTGTTGTTGTTGAGTATTTCAAATTTACTAAATGGCTATGAAACCCCCTTCACGTATTTCCTTGTTTGCCTTGTCGCCAGGAATACGGCTTTGAGGAGAAGGTAGAGAACGAGACCCACTCTGTCATTACGGCCATGGAGGCCTTCCACAACGCCAGGCAGTTCTTTGGACCCACTGCCAGGCTGTTCAAGATTGTGGAGATGTGTGCTTGTAAAAGACCTGTAAGCAAATGAGCATGGCTGTCTTCTTCTTCTCTTCTCTTTTTTTTTTTTTTGTATGTGTGTATGTGGGTGGGAGGGGGGGGGGATTATTCTTCAGGAAGTTGCTGCTGACAAAAGAAGATAGAAATACAGTTGGGGTTTTTAAAAAAAAAAAAAACCCAACCAACCAAACAAAAAAAACCCCAAAAAACATATAAATATAAAGACAAGAGTCTTGGTAAAATTTCAAATTAAAAATTCCTACAAATTGATTGGAGTGCTTTGGTCATGTATTTGTGTTGTCCCACAGACGAGCAGTGTGTGTGCTCTAATGGACTATCACATGCACTCCATTCACCCTGGCACAGAGAACTGGATACAGGAGCTCGGCAACTTTATGGAGAAATACTTCAAGTAATGACTTGCTTGTCTTTATAATGTCCTGTTCCTTTCATGTTGCTCAGGTTGTTAATGGTGATAATGTTTGATGCTAGAAGGATTAAGTAGTCTACTCTTTATTCAGGAACTTATAGCAGTGTTTGTCTTATCACCTTTGAAATTAATTGCTTGTTTTTTTTTCCTTGTTATTTTAAGCTTAAAAAATTTTGATTCGTGTTATATTTACAGGGTGGTCCAAAAAAGGGCCTATTTTGTCTTTCCTTGTTCGTCTTACAAGACTTTGCCATAATTTTCAGGGGGTGCAGACAACAAGCTTGGGAGATTCTTTGGTCACCAAGTGTGGTCTAAGTAGCCGATGTGCTAGGTTTTTTAACACTGTAAATGTGTATTTTCAATGTAATAAACTTTGTTGTCTCTCTCATGATTTGTGTGATTTTCAGGGGTCAGACTAGAACTGAAGTGAGAAAGAAAGCCCTCACCATTCTGTCGCTGATAATCAATATCAACGCTCATGCCTATGAGGTAAAGGCACGATTAAAGACGACCCTTGGTTCTTGAGCTTAATTTCAAGAATTCATAAAATGAGGAAAAATAGAAATGTAATATTGTTCCTTTTGTCAAGATAATTTTGAAGACATGAATGATATTGTATGGCAACATTTGAGCAATCTCATTTCATGTGTAAAGCTTACATCTTTTAAAAAATTCTTAGACCTTTCATTACAAAGCCTCTTGCAATAGTCTACTTGGGCTCCATTATGGGAAAGTTGTTTGTTTGTTTTTTTTATTGGTGATCTTAGGACCCCATGATACATGAGGGTCGTTGATCATGATTTATTAACATAAAGATTATTTTTGTTTTCATTGTTATTGTTGTTGGTATTAATCATGCCATTGATGAGAAACTATGTCAGTTCATTTAATGTCTACTTTTGGTGAATGGTGCTATGAGATTTAAAAAAAAATTATTATTCTTTTCTACCTTGCTAGTGCCACTGAATGATTTCATGGAAAAACTTTGACTTGATTTCTAATTTTTACTTGAGATTGCATCATGAGCATGGCATGAATTGCCTACACGCTCAAAACATGTCATGTTATGTTATGTTATCACAATCATAATTAATTTCATTACGTTTTGTTACATTATGTTACTTTACATTTTGTTATATTGTGTTATGTTATGTTATCACCATCATCAATGTAATTTTTTTTTTCATTCATTCCTGTTTTTAAAAATAATTTAAATTCTTTGTCTTTTGTTTTCTTTTTTTTGTTTTTCCAGAAAGAGTTGATTGATGAGATAGTGATTCCCCATTTCACCAACATCGACAGTGACCCTGATCCACAAGTGCGTTGTAAAGCTGTGGAGTTGTTGCTGACTCTGTGTGAGGATTGCAACACATATGACTTCTACCATCTGACAGTCATTGTGGAAAAGGTTGTGGCTATTTATAACTTGCTTGTGCTTTTAGTTACAAGCAATAATAAAAAAACAGATTTTCATTTCCCCTTTTTCCATATTTGATATAAAATTTGATATGAAATAACGGTTCCATTGTTTTCTTATCACAATGATGGGAACAGAACTGTGATAAATTATCTGATAATTGAATTAGATTAAATATAGCATTTATATTGGGCTTATCCACTGTCATAACTGCTTTACAATACCATATCCCTGACAGACGATGAACATGTAATACCTTTGACTGAACAAAGAGCATGCTACAATTTTCCCCACAGATAGACAACATTGTCTACAACCAGGAGAGCCCCTGAGCTTTACATCCATCTCTGATAGTATGAATTAAATGTGGTAAAGCACCTTACCCAAGGACACAATGTGAAGACGTGGGCAGGAATCAAACCCTCACTCTTCGGCATGGGAGTCAGAGGCTTTACTGACCAGGCCACCGAGCTCACTTAGATTTATCAAGTTTGATTGTCATGTTTATGTGGTTATCATAATCACCCTAGTTATCATTGTCACCTATATGAATAATAATGATATCAAGAATATCTTTTTATAAATATAGTGAAAGCTGTTGTGATTGTCCTTGATGCAAACTCCAAAGTTTCATGGAAATAAAAATGTGTATGAAGAAACGGATGCTTGACAGTTTCCTCTTTGTGCTGGCCAGATCATGCGGAGGTCCATTGTGTGCGTCCTGACAGAGAGAGACAAGGAAGGGCAGGTTCCCAACACGGATGAAGGACATTTGATTGATATTCAGAAGGCTGTCAACAAAACCATTGAAGTGTTCAGGGTGAGTACAGTATCCTTAAAAATTTAAGGACTGCCGTCTGCAGAATCTTTTACTTTTGGTTTTTATCAACCCTTTATTTTGCTATCTCATAAGAGATTTACAAGTTTTGTTCAATACGCACAATACAGTGGACATGTGTGTGTCTTCACAAACCACATGTTTTGGTTTCAAGGTTTGGAATTAGAAACCATGAAAAAGAGGTTTGGGAGGCAACGTGGATGGTGGGAGAGGGGAGGGGGCAGCAGAGGAGGAGGTTGATGTGGAGCAAATGGGTCAGATTGAAACCAATGCATGGGAGCAATTTTTTTGCTTTTTTTACTTTTACAAGTACTTATGGCTTTGTGACTCGCCATGCTGTTTATGTATTTGCAGAGCAAGCTGTACACTGCCCCGGCATCTCACTGCCGACAGCTTTATGAGATCCTGGTGGTCCACCTGGAGCTGCACTACAAGCACCTGTACCTGGGCAGCACTGCCTGCACCATAAGGAAAGCAGTGAGTACCCTCAGCAGCCGTGGACAAGGACACGCCAGAGCTAGAACAGATTAGATGAACCTAACGACATGGAATTTAGCATCAATCTTATTGTACCTCCAATTCTGAATTTCATACATTTATGCAAAAGTGTTCTTCTTGTATGAAGAGCTTTTCTAAAGGGATCCTAATGAGGACCAGACAGCTTGACTTTGATATTGAAAAAATAATGAGAAAACATTAAAAATATGGTCAAAGTTCATTTTCAGGTTTTATTTGATCACCAATACTTTTCCTTTGCCAATATAAGTCATTCAAAGAAAGGGAGCTGAGGTATCTTTCAGTATGAAATGAAAGACTTTGCTGTGAAGATAAGAGCCATATTTATCTTCATCAAACAGGCAGAGGAAAAAAATCATACGTTCATAAAATTACCACTTCTTTTGATCAATGTTTTTTTTTAGACCCAACAAATGACAAAATATGAGGATTTTTTCCATTACTTTTTTTTTTTTTTTTGAGATGATGAGTTTATTTATTAACTTGTTTTGACCCTGTACATATTTTTTTCGAACTTTATTCTATCTTTTGTAGGTCCATTTTTAAGCCATTCTTATTGTATTTTCCCCTCTCTGGATAGATATTTGATTTACTGGTGCTGCTTAGGGCAGACAGCAACTTCCGAGTGGGTCTGTCTGACCGCAAACCGGGCCAGGGTCACGTCTACAGCCCATATGTCCTCTGCTCTCCGAGGTAGGTCACACTTGGTCTGTCTCATGAACACGTCTCTTTCATTGTGACATACATCATGTCCTGAGCTTACAGCTTCCTGGGTCATTGATTTTATGCTTTGGGTAGGACATCAAGGGTAACATTTGTTTTGCCAAATCTAAGAATAACTTGAATTAAAATTTCTTTTTTTTTTTTTTCAACTGAGGGAGCCAAAGAGTTAATAGCTATCTGACCATAACAATACACAAGTCATGCCTATGCAATTGTAGCCACTTTTCTTTCACATTCTGAGCAAAAATCCCACCCAGTTGCACAGGATTTGCATGTAAGATAACACAGAGAGAAAGAAAACTTGACACATTGGATCTTTCAAATGTAAAAACCCCACAGCCCCTTACTGATGACAACTCTCACTTGTCATACCAGTTATGAAGTTGAATGCACAGTCATCAAAAGTGGATCACCTGCCATTTTGCAGTGTCACATGGCTGGACCACAGCAAATGAGTTTGTGTTCCCCAGTTGATTTTATAATGCAGTGGCGTGTAAATGGCATCTTTGGCCGTAGTGAGATATGAGATAGAAAATGTCCTTTTGTAAAGTTGTCCTTATCTTAATTAATTTACAATTTCCAACAGTTTTTTTTTCCCTAGGTAGGAGCTTTCATACAATATCTGGAATGGATGATGTTGCTGAGAATTCAAAGCTTTATTTCTTTTTTCACCTAATTGATTCACCAATCTCTCCAACCAGTGAGAACCTAGAAGGGCTGATGCTGAAGAGCCCCGGGGTGCCTGGCCTGTCCCCTGCTGACCTATATGCCATCATCGAGTACAAGGACACCTTCAACGCCTTTCTCAAGTGTCTGGACCTGGTGAGTCCCCAATCCATCCATCTCCTCAGGGTCTGCCACGACAGTCTGTAGGCAAAGAATTTGGCTTGTAAATTCACATACATATGCGCACCAAATGTAGGGCAGATCATGACAATTTATTCACAAGGTAATATGTTAAACGTGTGTAAGGGATGCATTGCGAAAGTTTACAATAACCAGGACATTCCTATAGCACCTATCCACGGTCATCACCATACTCTAAGTGTTTTACAACTCAATATCACAGGCAGACAACGTAATTTTTTAAATTTGAATTTTGCCCATTGAGCCAAAAGTTTGGAAACCCTCATCTATCTGTATGTGGTGGTCCACACTCTGACTGAGCTTGATACGTCTCTGACTGTTACCAGTGATATGACCCAGGTCTTCAAGCTATGAATTTTAGATCTGAAAATTTATTCAAACACCCCTTTTCTTGACTTTTCATTCTTTTGAATGTCTCTTGTGCTTAAAATTCGTACGAGTTTTAACATTTGAAATGTGTCAGCATACAAATTTTTTCTGGTGCATTTAATTTGAAATTTAAAATTTAGGAACTAAATGTTTTTGTTTGACCAGTGAAACTGAATGAAACTTATTTACAGAATTTTCTGTGTTTGCACTCTAACCAACTGAACAGTTTTTACTCTCTTGAATTTTATGTCAAAAACAAATTCAGTGTTTCTTGTGTGCTGTGTTTAGAGATGATTTATCACCATGCGAAAGTCAGTGACGCTTCACTGGAAAGTTTGTCAGCTTGATCATTAGTAGTTTACTCTTAGCCTTACCAGAAGTATCATGAAAAAATGAAGATTTAAGAACTGTTACATCTACGAGTAGTGCACACATGTACCTGAAAAAGTGACTTAGATTGTATCCTTTTTAAATGGAAATTTAAACCGGTGGATACAATCCTGTGTGTTCCTATGTTGTTTTTTGTATATGTGTTTGCTGATGAAGGAGAGAGATTGGATTGTGCTGAAGACTGTGCTGGACAAGCTGCCAGTTATCCTGGAGAACAAGACCTTGGTGCTGTCCGCTGACCGGGACTACATTGATGCCCTGTGTGCCAAGCTCTGTGCTGTGGTAAGCAAGAACATTGTACCATTTCATTATACCACTGATGAGGTAACCAAAGTTGGTCTTTTATTTTCTCACTCTAAAACAAACAAAAATTGAGATCTCAGTTCATCTTTTTTAAAAAGTCTAATAATTGGCCTTTCTGTCCGCGTACACCTAAGTACCGTGGCATAGGCACCCATAAAGGGAATAGATTATTTATTGAGCATACACTCAATGCCAACAGGAAACACCTGTGTTGTCTGCAGTAAACCACAATGACCCAGGCCAGGGTTTGAACCCTTGCTCCTTTGCCATACAAGTCAAAAACCTTAACAGGCCAGGTTAAATCTTGCGTAGGGTATTCAAATTTCGGGATGAAAATTCTCAAATGCTCACTCATATATTTGTGGGGATTCATTAATGTATACTTCCAATCATGGCGTTTTCTGTTCATCTCACCGACAGGTGAGGGATCGCACCTCGGAGAAGAGCCAGAAACTGATCAACAGGCCCAAAGAGTTTACTCGTTCACACCTTCATTCCTTCGTCTTTCCAGTGTTGTCTTCCATGATTACCTACCACACTTATCTGGACAAAGCAAGACTGGTGGGTTGAAATACATTGTCATTCTATTGCAGAGATATCTGGATATTATTTTATGTTGTAATACAATTACTATTTACCTGCTGATTGTTATTTTATAATCACATTCTTACTGATAGAATGCTTATTAGGAGCATTATGTTGAGTAACTTACTTTAGTGTGTCTGTGTGTGTTGGGGGGGGGGGGTGGGTGAGATTTTACGTCTTTGCTCTTCACTTTATCAAATGAAGTATGCACGTTGGAAAACAAATTTCCTTTTTTGGGATGAATAAAGTATATATTATCTTATCTTACTACATGGTTGTAAAAAATGAGAATGATAAATAATCATTTACATGAAAATCATAATAATA
Organism: Melibe viridis; assembly: GCA_039654465.1. Lineage (NCBI taxonomy): Eukaryota > Metazoa > Mollusca > Gastropoda > Nudibranchia > Dendronotidae > Melibe > Melibe viridis. The sequence continues at coordinate 9,092 of JBCIKM010515624.1, read as the reverse complement.
TGTAAAAATGAGAGCAATATCAATTATGATTATCATAAATACAATTTGTGGGCTACTCCAAGACCCTCATGTGTCGTGGGGCCTTGAAACCACCAATAAACAAACAGAATACATTGGTTGTTAATATTAACCCCCGTAATGTGGGAGTAGTGAAATTCCATGGGGAAAACACACTTTCTAGCCATCCTTTAACTGCGGGAGTAGGCCATTCCCGATACACAGGATGAGTGGGGAAGGGCAAGGTTGCAGGCTTGTTTCCACCTGAAAATGATACATAACACATCCCCTGACATCATCTGTGTCTATATGGATGCTTTAGCCATTGAGATTTTGCAAAAAAAGTCACATGACTATGACATTGACCTCATTCTAAAATTCTAATCATCAGTTCAAAACCAGTGTTCACAAATACCAATTTTTGTCTAAAATTTCTGTTCAAACATTAATTTACACTTCTTTTTTTTACATGGAAAGTAAAAACCTATCAATGTTCAGTGGTTTTGTTATAAAAATACCCATGAAATTTAATTTTGAGCTTTAAAACAATTTTTTTCAATATATATCGGAAAACTAGGAAGTTGGCTATTTGGTTTTGTTTTAAGTTTGTAGTGAGAAAGATACATAAATAAAACAGTATATTTTGAGCTCCGCTCTTGCACCTTTCCTATGACATCAGGTTTGCTAATGATAAACAGGATTTAAAGGGAATGTTTTATTGCTGAAGTGAACCACTAATGACCTGAACAACGAAAAAATGACCACCGTAGGCAGAACTTCCGTAAGCAGTCAGTAAATTTTTATCACATGACGACGAGCGAGCAGCCGAGGAGTTAAGTGTTTTTTATTGACAGCTTAATACATGGTATTGAGTCTTTTGTCTCTGTGGCTTCACTCCTCATGACCCTGCAGAAAGAGCTGGTCAACTGCCTGGAGTTTGGCCTGGTCTCCAAGTGCGCCAAGATCTGCGTGACCACCCTGCGCATCTGCTCCCTGGAGATGAAGGAGCTGATGATGCGCATGCTGCCCACGGTGCTCCTGTCTTTGTCACGCATCTCTGCCACCATCTCCATGGCCATCCCTGTCCTGGCCTTTCTTTCCAGTAAGTTGTAAGATTTAAAAGACCCAGTGCACTACTTTCTCTCGTGATACCTTTAAGGTATCCCTCAACAGCTAAAACTTTGAAAGTGTGGACAAAAACAGCAGCATGAAGTTAATCATTGTTTGCTCTGGACAAATTTTAAATTAAACCTCAATATTTAGTTTTTCTTCAATGAAAGCAAAAATCTGACTTTGAATTGAGGATGTCGCGTTGCTTCCAGTCCCAGGTTCGGTCTTAAATCATCATGAAATGATTATATCTGTTACCATCAGTCTTGTCATTCCTGTTTGAGTGCTTGCAGAAAGACAGTTGATGAGACTGACTGGCTATTGAGACAAAATAATCGCTGCTATAATATGGAATTAGAGATGAGAAATGATCTGTGTATTATTGTGTGTTCTAGATTTGTGTACTCGATTTCTTTTTTGGCCCCGCCAAAGGTATTTAAAAAGCATTTTCAATGTAATTTTTATAAACGGCTTTGCCAGAAAGGTCAAGTATTTCAGTTCTTGCTCCCTTTGGAGGCTTCCTCACTCTTATTCCTCCTGCTTTGTGTTTATCAACCTTTAGGGAAATTACACTCCAGTTGGTTTTATTTTTGCAGGTATTGTTCGCATTCCCATGCTTTATGCAAATTTTGTGGAGGACCAGTACATGAGTGTGTTTGCCATTGCCTTGCCGTACACAAACCCTTTCAAGTAGGTTGTGAAAAGCCTCTTTATCTAACAATATGCAGTTTTCATTTATAGAGCAATTATTTATGAGGGGGATTGGAAACCTAAACTTTGTACTAATTGGTATGCTATTTACTTTCTCAAGAAAAAAAATCTGTGTTATTCCTTAATTGCTGTTATAAGTTTGGTAGCTTATGACCATCTTTTAAATCGTTTTTTTTAAAGAGGTATATTGACAAAGTTAGAGCTCCATATGTAAAACGTTTGTTTTAAATGGTGCAACAATTTTCAAACATATGAATGCTGACGATTCTACAACTATGCAATCAACATGGGCATGTTCTAGTAAAACCTTCCCGTTCCCACAACCAGGTTCAGCCACTACACTGTGTCCCTGGCTCACCACGTCATCGGCATCTGGTTCATCCGATGCCGCCTGCCATTCCGCAAAGGCTTCGTCAAATACATCCAAAGAGTAAGTCAGGGCCTATTCCACATCTCCTATATGTTACTTGTTACTTGTCCTTCCCATGCCGCTGTCACATACTATTCAGCAAAGGCTTCATCAAATACATCCAAAGAGTAAGTCAGGGCCTATTCCACATCTCCTATATGTTACTTGTTACTTGTCCTTCCCATGCC
>JBCIKM010515623.1:0-29370 GCA_039654465.1 Melibe viridis | reverse complement strand
TCTCTCTCTCTCTCTTTCTCTCTCTCTCTCTCTCTCTCTCTCTCTCTCTCTCTCTCTCTCTCTCTCTCTCTCATATCTCATCTCTCTTCCCTTTTTCATAGTTTTGTTAATTTACCTCATTTTGAGTTTTTCTCAACATCCTTTTTTAAATGAACATTTTCAAGGTTTGAATTGAACAGTTGAATTATGCCTTCGGCTTCTATCTAGTGTATCTTTTCATCTCACATCCCTCCTCATTCAATATGCCTTACCTGTGCCATTCCCAGTTGATCGAGGATTTCCGCAGCAAGTTGGATGGAGACCAGAAGGATCTCCTGGACCAGCTTGTGGCCAGGCTGGAAGACAAGCATCAGGTAAGGGATGGGGGAGGGAGGCCACAATTCAACACCCATTGACACTAATGCATAATAAATTATGTAGGGGACGGCTTAGGAAAAAAATATAATACTTAAGGCAAACTGGTAGGAACAGTTTCATGAAGACATGAAGCTCTTTCAATTTTCTATAAAATTAAACATTGAATATAAAAATTGCCTGAAGTCAGATTCAAACTAAAATCTGCTATGGCACGCATCACCTCTTAATTAACAGAGGATGGCAAGCTATGTTCTTGGCTATCTGTGCAGGGTTGTTGATGTTTATGTCAGCTTTAGGCTTCCTTTTCTTCCAAGGGTAATGGTTAACTTAAATCAAGAGCTGCCAAGCTGGTGTTTTAATTTGTTCTTCCGCTTTCCTCTTCTATTGCAATCCCTTATTGTAGCTCATTGAGCAGTTAAGGAGAAAAACCCAAACCAACTTTTCAGAGTTTGTATCAGAAATAAACTTTATTTGTCCGCATCTTTTCGAAGACGGATGTCAAGCTCAAAAGTCCACATGTAACAGACTGCTTGTATTGTCATAATGAGATAGTTTGATCCTTATCCATGGTGAGATGGTATTTTGGAGCATAATTTTATATTTATTATATTGATTTCTTGTGTTGGTACCAGCATGACGTGTCGCTGGAGGTGGAGGCGGTGAAGCTGACACTGGAGCAGGTGTACCAGAGCAAAGGCAAGCTGGAGGTGTCCGTGATAGAGGCACGGCATGAGGAGCAGATGAAGGCCTTGCAGGAGAGCATAGAGAAACAGTGCAAGGAGAGGATGAACTCCGCTTTGGCTGCGGAAAACAGGAAAGGTGAGGATGAGCCAGGAGGAACTTTCATCTCCTAGGCTTTGACTTTGATTTCTTGATAATTACAGCACGGGTTTGGACGAAAAATTATCTTTGATCACTTCCTTCCTTAGCTTTGATTTTCTTCTTCATCTTTCCTTGATGTCATTTAATTTTTGTGGAGGGATAGTATTATTTGTGTCTGTTTTAGGAATTTTTCTTTTATGCCATTGTTCACTCCTCTGTACAAATGCTGAAAAAGGAAAATTCTATATTGAATTCAAGTGTAAAGATTTTGGTAGGTTTCTTTGTAACAAGATTTATTGTGTTGTTCCTCAGGTGATTTGGACAATTCCCTCACAGACCAGTATAACAAACTTATTCAAGTAAGTCTTCTTTGTTTTATAATGCTCTTGAAGAGTAGGTAGGGGTTTAGAGAACAGGGCACGAACAGGAAAGTATATCAAGAATTATATAAGCATCAGTAATATGAATTTAATACTGCCTAAAGAGAAAAAAAAATTATTAAAATGCACAAATTTTTTTTGAAAAGTATGGTTTGATTTAGCTGATGTTTCTTGTAAAAGAATATTTAGTATAAAGAGAGGATGTTTTTTTTCATCATAAAATCATTACACTTTCAAATTTTGATTTTTGCATTTAATTAAATTACCTTCAGAGTCGAACATCTCTCTGTCATTTTCCTAATCTAAGTAATAAGTCATCATATTGACACAGGAAATATAAATCATGTTTTTAACTTTGTTATTTTAAATTGTGGAAGTATGAATTGATATTTCTATGACATGCAAAAGTGTCTAAGCAGCCCTGATAGAGTTGAAAACTTGCATGTAACAATGTTGGGTGGAATTGAATTTTGAAACTTCTTGTAAGCTAATTTCTTTCTTTAGTGGTTTTAAATACCAATTCAGAACTATATTTTCTGGGTAGATATTTTTTTTATTTTTAGTTAGAAAACTTATTATGCAGAGAATGACAATGTGCTCTTTGTTTTTTAAATTGTCCTCAGAAAATAAGTCGAGCTCTTGATGACAAAATTCTGTCTGGCTCGGGGAACGACCCAGAAGACAAGGATGGCTCCATCAACAAAGATCATAGCCCTCTGCCTCAAGGTAAGTCCTGTTTAAAGGTCACAGATGATTGCCCACGGCAAGAGACTCCTGAAATGGCAGCTGGTGACTTTGACATTTCATTGGTTTAGGGGGGGGGGGGGGGGCTGTCATGGAATGGTCTGTATCAGTATGGAGGTATTATTATTATTCGTTTCAAATGAAAAAAACGGGAGCTTGCACTGGAAATAGATGACAATAAACAGAAAAGGGTACAGCACTGTGCCACTGCTCCTCAATTCTTCATATGCTTATACACACAACATTCAGGAGGAGCATACCCTCCACGAGTCGGTTTGTCTTTCTGTGCTGTGTATGTGTGTACTGTTTCAACAAGAGAAGGGAAAATCAAAACAGCGGAAGTCATTGTCAGTGACTCTGGTTTATTGCTGGGCTTACAACCACTTTTTAAGATTGGTGAGTGCCTCAGTTGGTAGGCCTGCTGTCCTGGCAGTGGTGGCCAGGCAATTGGTGCTGTGGCAGGTCCTGAGTTCAATTCTCTCCTTTGATGACTTCCTGTTTTTTCTTTTCTTTCTATGGCTTTGACCCACCTTGGCACTGTGCTTATACCCTTTTCTGTTTATTGTCATCTATTAGTTTTAAAGAGTATAGAAAATATTTGCTCGGATTTGATGAAAAAATTCACGAAAATCGCAGCTCTGTCTTCAATGCATGTATCTATTTTAAATATTTTTATGACAGGTTGATGTTTGAAATTGCTGTAATCCCAACTTTTATTATATTACTCTGTCTGACTTTCTGTCTGTCTCTGTGTGTGCGTGCGTGTTACTCTATCTATTTGTGTGTCTGTTGTTTGTTTGTTTGTCTCTATCACTGTCTGTCTTTTTTGTGGTGAAACAAAGCTTTCTCAGTTGTGTTATCTCTAAGAGAAGAATTAAAGGAAAAAAGAACACTAATATTTCTTGATATAAAGTTAACCGTACTGATTTGCAGAAATCCGCAATCTTCTCATGAGCCAACAAGAAGAGATATCAGCCTTGAGGAGCCAGATGCTTGGAGAGTATGAGTCAGTGCTCCAGTCAAGGACGCAGTGTGTGGCGGAGCAGTCCCAGGAAGTGTTGGAGCTGGAGCAACAGCTGAGGGAGCTCCAAGGCCAGTACAGTGAGCAGGTGGCTGCTTTCCAGGAAATGCTGACTTCCAGGGATCGTAAGTCTCTCGTGATTGTATTTTTTTAATTTTGGTTTGTCTTTTGTTTTGGTTTGGTTAACAGCTTTTAAAAAGTTGTGTTTGATCTTATCTCTTGCTCTCATTTTTTTATTCTGCATTCTTTCTATCCTTGTTTTCCTGCACAATTTAACAATTTTGACATCTTTTAATATGAGATTTAAGCTAGGAACAGAATACCTTAACCTTGGCTTAAGATTGAATGAAGGAATATATATTTTTGCTGGTTTGGGCCCAATGTTATGGCTGTATATAACACGTCGAGTTAGTCTCTAATGTGGGGTTTTTAAAGCAAATGATGAATATAATTCTTATTAGTAGTAATTGGAGATAGTGTCAGTGTTTTGTCAAAGATATAGCTGCTTTAGCTGAGTATATCACATTGATTGCAATGGATATTTTATTGTCTTCAGAACAAAAATATGATATGTCTAAAATCAAGCCTATCATTTTTGCTATGTTCTACTCATGTTTCCCAGATGAGCAAGAGAAGAACTCAGAAGAGGAAAGGATTAGATTTGAGCAACAGCAAGCTGAGTTGAAGAGTCACTACGAGAAAAAAGTTCAAGATATGGAAGCGTCATTTGAAAAAGAGATCAATGTCATCAAGGAGAAATATGAGGATCAGATTACTGATTTGATTCAGTCCAGACTGAGTGGCCTTGACACCAACAACAGCCAGGCCGCTGGGGCTGATACTGACAGTAGTGACAATGCCGACACTCCACGCTCCTCTGCCACAGACATTTCTGTGCGACTGAAAGAATTGGAGAAGGAGCTGGAGGAGAGAGATACGACCATCCAGGAATTGAAATCCTCTCTCGACAACAATGACAGCAATGTAAATACTTTCAAAACCAGAGTGGAAGAGCTTGAGAAAGACTTGGCAGAAGCCAATGTCATGTGTGCTAACCTGGAGGAACTAGTCCAGGACAATAAACGTGTGATAGAAACCCTGGAGCAAGAGAAAAAAGAGAGCGAAAAGTTGTACAGGGATCTGCTGGAGAAAGAATCTCCACGGTCTAAAGGCTCCGCTACTAGAGACGTCCTCAGCAGTGAGAGTGTTGACGATTCATTTTCATCAGCAAGGGAGGAAATCAAGGACACACCACGCAGTCTGGACAGCCCGGAGTTGTCTTCACATGCTGCCTCTGAAAGCACCCTTTTAGGTACAGATGAGGACAAAGACGATGATCATAACGATACCATTCCATTTGCAAATGACTCAACAGAGTATTCCGACTCACTAGGGAACAACAACAACAATAATAACAATAACAATGATAGCAACAGCAGCAATAATAACATTGATGGTAAAAGTGGACTTCCATCCATGGCTTGTTTGGAGGAGCAGATCTCAGGCCTCAGGAGGCAGGTAGAGGAGTTGAGTCGTGAGTTAGAGGAAGTGAGGGCATCAGAGAAGCTGCTTCAGGCTCAAGCGGAGGAGAGTCAACACAAACACCTGGAACTGATGGAGGTGAGGAGGATTTCTGTCTCCTTTTTTTTTTATATTTAACCTTGGTGTTGAACTAATTGGTAAGAATTCTCTCTCTCTTTTATGGGAATTATGATACCGCTTTGATTTTGTTTGAGTGCTTTCTATAAAAACAAAGAAAAACCCCATTGAAATTCCTTCTATGTATGATTGAGTTCTGAATGTAGCAACAACTGGAGTGTAAAGGTTATCAAAAGTTGTCTGAGATATTACTTGTAGAATTTGATATCTCTTCTTAATTGTCTGAATGAATAAGAAGTCTCATTAATAGTAATAGCTGTGCATACTAAAATGGGATTTTTTTGTTTTACCAGGACTTGAAGCAAGAGCTTGAACATGAAAAGCAAATGGAGGTGGAAACATTGCAGTCAGAGTTCAAGGTTCAGTTGGACATTGAGCTGAAGAGGCAAGCAGCTGAATTAATAAATGACCCTCAAGCATCTTCCCAACCTTCCCCTTCAACAACCAAAGACCTTCAACCTGAAAACCACAAGCCCTCAGATGCCTCCCTCAGTGATAAACTTTTCTCCACCCTTGAAACAGCTGATGACAGTGTTCTTGAAGCATCATCTGGCAATATGTTCTTGCAAACGGCAAACTTTGAGCTTCAAACTGTGGTCCTTAGCGACGACATGTCTTCCTCAAAAGAAGAGCTTGGCAGTGAGGAAAATCTCAGTGACGATACCAAAGCTACCTCCACCCTTAGTCCCCTGTGTAATTCACCCGCCTTGTCTGCCACTGCATCAACTCCTGTGACACAATCCTTGCCCCTCACAGACATGGAGAAGGAGGTCCAAGCTGTCCGGGATGAGTACGAAAAAGAAATCACTCGTCTGTCCTCGGAGCTGCAGCAACTGAACGAAGAGAAGCAGTCTTTGTACACAGACCACCAGGCAAGAGTGTCAGAGTTGGAGGGCCAGCTGAACGAAGCTGAGGAAAGATATGACCGACTAATGGAGGGTAAGAGGCAGGCCATTAATGTTATTTTTGCCCATTAAATTTCGTTCGGAGTATGAGACTTCTTGTCTTTGTTTTATGTCTTTCATAGAAAATGAATGAGTTAATCAACTAAACTTCTTTATAACTCTTTAACAGTGATTTTTTTTACAGCTGACCAAATGAAAGAGTTTATTTATTCATTTAATTTTTGTTTGTTTGTTTTTTGCAAAGTCCTTAACAACTTTTTAAAATGGCAACAACCATAAGTCAAGTAGGGGTTCCTGCTTCTTGAATTACAATGATGTTATTTTCATAGTGTGGGAAATCCAGGTTAGACTGATTTTGTTCTTTTTATTGCACCAAATGTGTGTTGTTTTTTCTATCAGGGGAGGTTGACCATCTGAAAGTGAATGATATGAATAAGGATTTTATTTTGAGGGATTCGGTAAGAGAAATCATTTGTATTCAATGTGTATGTTTGTGTATGTAGGGGTGCAGGGTGGGGACCACCCAGAGTTGAATGATCTGATGAAGGACAAGTATGACCAGGAGCTGGACCTGGCCAAGACACTGATGCAGAAGGACTTTGATGAAATGCTCATTGCCGAGAAGGTCAGTCACAGAGAAATTGTTGTACCAGTAACATGAACATTTCACAGTTCTTGATGGTGGGGTCCTTTGTTAAGATGTATCAGGGCAGGGGGTGGGGGATGATTAGTAGAGCATGTATCAAGTTGTACTTTTTGGCAGTGGGTTCGTTTTTTCAAATGCGTTGTTTATTGCGGTTCAAAGTAAGTCTCTATATGAAATAGTCTTTTGTTAAAATTCTCATCTTGTTTTCTTTGGTTTTCAGACTTTTAATTTTTTTCTTCAATATTTATTTCTTATTATAGACTGTTATCTCTTAATCAAGCTTGTGTATTGAAGTGAGAATTGGAGGTAAAATTGATACAGAGGAGAGCTTTTGGTAACACTATACTTAAAACAGCCAGTAACTTCATTTAAAAAATTCACCATGACACTAATGCTCAATCCATATTCATTCATATTTTATCTTTACATTTGTGGAGTTATGCCCATGCATATGTCCAGTGCTGTGTGTTGTTTTTTGCATTTGCATATCAGTTTGTGCATTTTGCTTCTTCAGAAAAAGTTTATGGAGCACCATCGCAAATTAATGGGTGACTTCATGGAAGATAAAGGGAAAGAAGATGAAGAGTCTCAAAAGAAACATGAACAAGAGTTAGAGGAATTGAGAGAAAGACTTTCCTCTGAATTTGAGACCCGCATTCAAGATTTTGAGGTAAGCTCAAGAAATGCTATTTTGTCAAATTTTATCTTATTTTGTTTTATTTGCATGCCAAAATATGTGGTCAGAGGATTTGAAAATTTTAGATAATTTTGTTTTTCCTTGTCAATTTCGTTTTTTACATTTTTTTGTTATCTTTCAGTTGATTTTGCAGCATTTTAAATCACATAGTCAATTGAGCCTGTTTTGTTCAAGACCATGCTGGAAAACATTTTAAGAGAACCTATAAAATAGTGAAGTTAATTTTGTCAGTGTAAAAAAAGCTGAATAAATGCACCAGAATCATGTCTAAGGTAAGAGGAGCTCACTAGCTGTTTTGTATTTGTCAACTTTAGAAAAAAAATTATGTTTATGAATCTTATGACTAGCAATCGGTTGTTTGATTAAAATGTTTTGTTTTGTTATCCATATCCCTTCATACCGCCTCAGCAGTGTTAGGACCCAGCTCCAAGGAGCTGGGAAAACCTCTGGATCACAAGAAAGACTTATGAATTGAGTTACCACAGGGCATTAATTTTTTAGATAAAAAAGTATTTTCTTCACAATCATGCCAGTTGAACCCCCCAAAAGAAATCCAGGAGGAAATTTCGAATTTCTGGTATAATGTAATACACAGTCAACCAATAAAGCTGATATTTAGACATTAATCAAAATTGTGCAAACTGACAAAAATGAACATTGCCCCTATTCCAGGACAGCAGTTTAAAGCTTCCAAACGGAATCAGACATTTTTCATTCGTCAATTAATTGGAAAGACTGTTGCTCATACGATCAATGCATCTATGGACATAAAATATAAAAATAATGGTAAGATGTTTGGTTCAAAAAATGTTTATTAAAAGAAATCCTGATTCATCATTTTGGAAAATTTTTTACATCATGTAGATAGTTTTTCATGATACAGATAGTTATTCATGATTTGTGTATGTTTTTTTTATCATAATTTGTGCCTCATTAGTTATGACCTTATTGCAGTTTATGTGTGGGCCCTTTTTTTTTTATGGGTCACCGAACGGAAATATTAGTGCACGCATATTTTTGTATAGTAATCACCCTTTTAATGATTCTTTAAATCACTACTGAATTGCATGTTATCACTTTTCTCTCACTGTTTTGTTTCTACTCAATGTTGAACCAAAAAACAAAAAAAATAGCAAGAAATTGAGAGGCTTAATAGAGACTTGGATTTACTAAGGGAAACAACTCCAAGAGGGAGTGATGAAGGGACCCAAGATGGAACTCTCCGTGAGGTTGAGGAAATGACGCTACATTTACAGGTGTGGATACTGATTATTTGGGGTGGACTGAATTGGAGGTTTTTGATCAATCGTCTTGTTTTGTTTGGTTTTCAAAGTTTTGAGATCAAGTGCTCATTGTGTTAGCTTTACTCACTGATGCTAAAATAACTTTCTAAAGATAGTAAAAATAAATGTCAGCTATTTTTTTTTTTTTTAATTCAAAAGGAGTTTTGATTTGTTATTCAGTTGATAAAACAAAATATTGTTTAAGCTTTGAATCAGCGTATGGCCACTTTGTTCTTGTGAAGGATTTAGTAACAGCAGGTATTAGAAAAAATAATAGTCATCAGGATGAAGTTGGAGGAACAATGCTCGAAGAAATAGGTTAGGACAACCACTAAAAAACAAATAGAGGTGGTTGAAAATCACTCAGAAATGGAATTACGTCCATTTCAATGGATTTTTAAAATATTGGATCTCTTTTTGTCGCTTTTCAAAAACTACTTATGATGATTCGTTCTAGTGCAGTGAGAGCCAAGCTAGGTAATTTTGCTTTCTAGTAGACTGAATGAGAAGTTTGATGGTTGGTGGAGAATTACAAGATAGTAAGAAGTTTGGGAACATCTGAAGAAATTGGTGTAGATGGGTACAATGATTGTTTTGTTCTCTTGATATGATGGGGGAAACTTGGCAATTGCAGCAATGAGTTGTCGAACACAATCATAGTTCTAGTGGCTGGTAATGACCTAACTCCTCATTTGTTTTCCACATGCTCAGAGAGAAGAAATGAATTCCGAGTCACCAGGAAGTGAGCAGAGCATCGATAGATCCACACCACTGAAGAACCCTGGTTTCTCCTACGAGGAAAGTGAGGAAGAAACAGAGGCAGAGACCAATCCCACCCTCCAGATTCGTGACTTTGACAAAGCCGTCACAGCTCCTTCTCCATCTCCATCTTTGATGAAAGAAAAAGAGGATCTGGAGTTCAAAGTGCAGCAGGTAAATCAGATGCCAATTTTAGAACTGATGGTGTTTTTTTTGTTGCTGGATTTTTAATACTCGTGTGCGGTCACAGGCATGGTCTCTGCGATTTTAAAAAAATTGTTTTTTGGTTATGCTTGTTGGTCTAGGCATACCTTTCATACTATCCACCACAATGATCAATTTGATGTCTTTATATTACCATCTTTTTTTTAACCTGTGCAGTGTGGTGGCCTCTATAGCCCTTGTGTGTCATGGTGCCCTAAAAATACCATTAAAAAAACTGAAAAAATGTGCAGTGTTTCAGGATTGCTGTCTTTTGATTTATGAAGGATTGCTTTCGTCATTTTGCTTTGCAGCTTGAGTCTCAGGTGGAGCGGCTGACCAGGCAGCTGGCGGAGCGCCACAACTCCTCCCCCGTGTCCCCACTGCACTCCCCCCACAACACCACCTTGAAAGCAGAGGACCCAGCCCTCATTAGCATGCTGCAATCAGACCTGGACAGAATCAGCGCTGAAAGGTAGGATCTGCATGCCGCAGTAAGATTAGGAGGAATCAGAGCTTCAACATGTTTGGAAGTCCAATAGGAATTGTTTATTTTAAGTGAAATTTGTTTTAGGCTCTCAAGATTTGAATAATCATAACATACCTTTGAAAAATATTTCTCAAGATTTCATCCTTTTGATTTTCAATATATAATCCAATTTTCTTCAGAACAAAGTGTAAATTTATGAAAATTTGAACATTAAATTTTTCCTGTTTAAACCTTTCCCTTTTATTCATTACCAACAGCAAAAAATCTTTCTTGAAGCCTTAACCTCTTGGCATTGAAATTGGAACAAATGAATATTTTATCTCAATTTCCCAGGGACAGTGTGCAAAACACCAACGATCGCCTCCTGAGCCTGTTGTCAGACACTGTGAAGACCTACATTGGTGTGGAAGACACCATCAACCGCAAGCTGACCCAGGTAGTCTCGGGCACCCCCAGGTCTCAGCACAGCCAATGCAACTCCAACGAGGGGTCTCGGGCAGGCAGCGTGGAGCTGGGTATCAAGCATGGAGCAGGAGGCGGAGGGGGAGACTCCCAAAGTAGTCGGCAAGGATCCCCTGCAGCAGACTTCTTCAAAGGAGGTGAGTTGGTCCCAAACAGTTGTCGGCAGTTTTGTGAGTTGTTTGGGGTTTTTTTGTATTATTTTTTTTTATAATCTATGGAGGATTAATTCAGAGCAGATGCTGGAAGTTGATGATGAAAAAACAAAACCAGAGAAAAGTATTGGAAAAAACAGGAATAGTTGAAACTCTCCCAAAGTGGGCACTGTTCCAACACTTTTGTTTCAAATTATTACTGTCCGGTCTTTTAACGACTGTGTTGTTTTCTTTCCTGTCTAGACGTACAGGATCTATTGCTTTGAACAAATTATCTTTTCCTATCCTATTTTCACATCTCTGCTCTTCTGAAGGCTGGTTGAATATCACTATGTGAAACCATTCTGTATGATTTTTCCAGAAGAAAGCAGAGGTGTTAGCTTTGAATGACTTTTACCCCTGCTTTTATCGTTCCTCCTCCAGCCTCCCCCGATGTGGATTTCAGCCATGATTCTCATGCCCTGGACAACACCAGCATCCTGTCTAATGCCACAGATGAAGGGCTGGAGATCTCGCAGAGGCTGGCCGAGAGCATTTTTGTGGGGCCTGATTTGGATGCCGAGGGGGAGGAGATTCTGTCTGGTGAGATACTGCTATCATTGCACACCTCTACTGCTGCAAAGTTGCAAACTGTTAAAATAATATCATAATTGACAAGGTTTGACTTTCAGGGAGAAGAACAGGAAAAAGAAGATTACAAGGAGGACTATTTGCCTTCAGTACCAGAGTGGTTTTGGGTAAAATTTATAGTGTATGTGGATGTTGCTGTCTGAGAAGTTTTGATATGTCATTGGGCATGTATAGATTTTCCTGAGCTAGTTAATTCAGTTTTCCAACAGTCTAAATTAATGCATTTGATGTGTTAGTTTTGGGGGTTTTGTTCAAATCTTACAATGCCAGAGGTCCAATGTTTTTTCCCCATTCAAGAAGTTTTTCTCAAACCAGCTCACTTATCTTTATCAAGGTTTGACTGAGTACCTGTCTGAAAAAAAAAAAGCATATTATCATTGTCCAGAAAATATTTTTGTTTTCAAATCCTATTCCATGCTGTTTCATTATTTGGTCGCTGTTGGCAAGAGCTAACAATATTATGATTACAAAAGGGCTTCCAGTAAAAGGATTAATAATGTTTTCCATCAGGTATATATGGTAAAGCACATTGGGCCTGTGAAAAGAAGGGCTATAGGAATGTATTAGTTCACATTTTTACATTGCCATCCTGGCTTTGAATTCTTAGATGCGAGAGGGAGGCTGACATCTGCGGTTGGTCAGTTACTGGAGTTGATGGAGCAGTCCACCATCCAGCTCCATGAAGCCAAGAACACCCAGGAAGATCTGCTGACCACCTTAGCCTCCAGGGCCAGGGAGGTGGAATCCTCTCAGTCACGCAGCTTTGAGCTCAACAGTCAGCTGGCAGCCGAGATTGAAGCCAAGGAGTATCTTGGGCTGGAGTTGCACAAGGCTGAAGGCATGATGAATTTTATTGAAATTTGAGAGGTTTAAAAGTATAATTTGTGATTTCCTTTTTTCCTTGATGTTTTGTTTGGTTTTAATACTGGTTTATCATCAGTTTGATTTATTTTGTCTTAAACCAAAAAAAAAAGAAAAAGATTTGGATATAAGCATTTTTGATACAAATGCCTTGACTCTTTTTTACTCTCGATTTATAAACTCATTTGGCTACGTTCCTTTTCTAAGCAAACTTTTTTTAGTTATTAATTAATGTTGCGCCTTCTACCTGTTTGCAGGTCTTATTGCCGGCTATGCCAGCGACAGAGAGGCCAACGAGAAGCAGATTCAGAATCTTGAGGAGCAGCGTGAGGCTCTGATTGTGGAGCTGGACTCTACTCGATCTCGACTGGAAGATTTCCAACGGTCTCAGTCGGAGATAGAATCCACGCGGGAAGAGCTCAGCCGCCAGCAGAACCTCCTGAGGGAAAACGTCGGCCAGGAAACGCAAGGTTTTTTTCAAAACTTTTCATTTACTCGTTCTTCACCAGATGTTACTTTAATTTCACAAATTTCTTCTATCTGCTCATTCAACAAATCATCAACGCTGTCATCACTACCATCATCATTTTCATCATCATCAAAAACTGATCCATCCTTAGTACCAACACCACCTACCAATGCACCCCCTCGCTCCCATCCTCACTCTCACTACAGATTCATCTTCATCCCTCTTGGCGTATTTGTTGGGGCTTATCTCTTTAGGAGGTGGTATATTAATAGGTTTTGTTAAGGTCATTCTATTCATATTATCTCCACCAATGGGAAAAAGAAAGAAAATGTTGCAGAATTATGCCCAAAGGTACAAATCTTGAAGGGAAATTTTATTCGAAAAATTATAGATAACCTTGGATTTTTATCAAGACTTTTTTGTTAATTGAAAACAAATGTTAACCCATCAAGTATTTAGAGGGTTAATAATAGTGGTTGAAAGAATGGAGGGAGGAGTAATTGGAATTTTTAAAGTAAGGAGACAGTTAGGTGTAGGAATAATTTTTCAAGCATCTAGAGCTGTGGTGACATGAGGTAAATGTAATATAAGTTTTACTATCATTATCTTTAGACCTATTGTTTAATATTATTGTTAATTGAAATAACTGTTGAATTGAATCAAGTGGAAAGTCTTGATTTAGCCATATTGATAATACACGAAGTTACAGTAATTTAAAACATTAAAATGACATAAATCATTACTTCTGCATTGTTGTTTTTGCTTCTACATTCGCAATATTTGTTGATTGATGTTATTTGTTGCATTTTGATGTTGTATTTATTGTTGTGGTTTATCTTTGCTCTAATGCATGAATTTTTGCTGTGTTTTGATAACAGTCAATGAGTTTTTTTAATCAGCATCTAAACACTTTCAAACATATAAAATTATATTGCTCAGGATAACATGCTAGTCATTTTCTATTCGTATACAACTTAACTGATCTCTCATCAGTACAAAGCGGTTCTCTATCCTGAATATCATCAATTTGAAAAATTGATTCATATGAGATATGATTTTATGGAAAGAAAAAATACTGACTAATTTGAGATTCAACTTTATGGAAAGAAAATGATTAAAAAGAAAAAGAAAAAAAAAAAAACTGCAAAGAAACCAAATTCATACAGATGCTCTGAGAATAAAAATTTATTCTTATCAGCAAATTTGGAGATTTTAATTTATGAAGTTGAGAAATGCATGGTTTAAAATTAATGAAAATGTGTTTTGGTATTAAATAATTTTACATCTCTGTTATGGTCAACAACCTATTTCCGCACACATGGAAACAAATGAACTCTTTGGTAGGGCATGGAAGGCATAGAATGGACCAAGTTTTTTTTCTGTTGTAAAGGTACATTGTGCTGGGATTAATTTTGGAATGTTTATCTGTGATTTTTGGTTTTTTTTTCAAAACAAATTGCTCATTTAGAAGTCAAACTTGTGTATCAGGTATAATCACATGAAAGAGTGGAACAATTTGTCTCCTGCTGAGCCTTGATTCTGACTCGGGTTTGATCTTTTGTTTTCAGTGATGGGCATGCTGTCGTTTTATCTGTCATGGGTCTCAATTTTCTGCTATATAGCGGATTTCTGCTACCGTCATAACTTCTGCTATGTATCCGTTACTGTCATTTTTTCTTCACTAGCGGTATGCAGCCCAGCATTGTACACAGATAGCTCAAAGATTATTGATTGGAAATATCTTTGTTCATTTAATTGTATTATTTATACCCCAAAGACTAAGAGATCAACTATATGGACATCTTATTAAAAGTAAGAAAGAAAACAGCTTGGAGGCTGGTCTTGCGAAGATTCCTCCTTTTTCAAAACCTGGAGTTCAGATTGATGATCTATTAATCTTTCCCATGAACATAGTGTTGAAGAACTATAATGAGATTTTACTCCTTCACAGAAGTACAACTTGTCTGATTAATTAATTAATTATGCATGCACTGCACGTGAGGTTTGCATGTCAAGTTTAACGCAAGTGCTTGGAAAAGTTTTTATGCTCTTTCATTCCAAGGCTTTTTGTAACGAGTTGAAGTATTGGGTTCAAGCTCTGCGTCTTTGATGTACAAATATATATATTTCTTATAAGCTCTTTTCTTAGTACTTATCATGTGGATATTGCATCAAATTTATTGTTAATGATGCTGAGTTGTGTTTTCTTATCCTTAAGACAATGGGCTGCGGAGGAAGTATTCATCACACTGTCTTTTCTCTGATCATGCAAGTAAATTGAAATCATATCTAAAAATTTTCACTCGCTGTTTAAATTGTGAGTCAATAATCATAAAGTTCTATCAGGGTCCAACTTAACACTGACATATTTCTGGCATGTCAGAGGAAACCGACTGCAGGATTTTGATGTAAAATTTTCTGTGGGTTTTTTTTTTGGGTGGAATGTTTATCAGAAGAGGTAAAAATAAATTTGAAAATCCAGCTACGTGTTTTGAATTATTCATTTTATACTTTGATTCATCTTCAACCTAAAAACCTTATTAAGGGGAAGGAGGGACAAGGGATAGGTTTTTGTTGATCTCTATACACTTTTCTATAATAGTAACTTGGCAGCAATTTCAGCAGAGAAAATACTATTTATCACATAACTTGTCAAATTGCTGGCATTGATTACCAGGGGACAGGGAGGAATTGTCAACTCATTCTTTCTATCTTTGTTCTAATTCAATATGTGTATTTGGGAAGAAAGAAGAAAACAAAGATGACATTGGGAGATGATGAGAATGATTAAGAAAAGATGACATTGAGGACATAGATGAAGAAGAAGAAGAAGAAGAAAAAGAATGTGAAGATGATGACATGAAAGTAAATTAATAAAAATGTAAGGACTAAGATGGTCTTTCCTCTCTTGCCTATGTTTTCAAAAGCCTGAAAGTAGCAATTAAAAGCTGAATTTGTTTAAAGGATCTCCAGAGCTCCTCAATGAGGCTTTGTCTCTGAAAACAAACCCCACTTAATTCATGTTAACTGCAAGGATTAGAAAATAAGGATGTGAATATTTTTTTAAGTGGCTTACAATTAAAAAGAAACATTCGCAGAGATTGTATGAGTGACAAAGAAGGAAAGAGACAGAATCACAGAGAAAGAGCCACATTGAGAGAGAGAGAGAGAGAGAGAGAGAGGGACACGCACACACACAGACGGAGACACAGAGACAGAGACAAAGAGAGAGAGAGAAAGAGAGAGACAGAGGCAGAGAGAGAGAGAGAGTAAGAGAGAGAGAGAGAGAGAGAGCACACAGGAAGTGTAAGAGAGCATGAGAGTTTATGAGTTAGTTTAAATGTCCAGAAACTTGATTAATTATTAGGGTATGTGGTAGGAGTTTTAGGTTTCCAGTTCAGGTATACTACTTGTATCTTGGTTTTAAAAGTTAGTATTGAATAATGATAATCTTAACTGCCTGAATTCAACCTCTTACTGTAAGAGTTAAAATTGTTTTTATAAGCTGTGTTAAATATAAATAATATTATGATGCTCAAGAGATAATTGATACAAAAGAGAAAAGATAGAGCAGACATTGAAAGATAAAAAATACTTGAATATTTTACAAAAAAAACTTTGTTTGCCCCTTTGAAATGGAATATAACTGTATTGTTTCTCTATGCCCTTCCCTTTCTTTTGGTGTATGAGGGATAAATTCAGACTGTTGGGTTTGTTTTTTCTTCCATGAAATATGTTTTGGTTTTTCATTTTGATCTATATAAATGGCAAATACAGTTGTGAGTGTTAAGTGGTATGTAGGTGCGGTGTTGGTATTTTACTTGTAAAAGTTGAGGAATGTTTCATCCTTTGAATGCTAGTAGTTGCTGTTTGTCGTGGAATCCAAAATGAAGAGGGAAAACAAACTGTAAAGAGTTATTGTGTTTCAGAGTGATTCTTTTTTCATATGTTTTTATTTATTATTGATGAAGTTTAAAGGGAATGATTTGATTTAGACAGGGTATTTTATAAATTCATTGATACTTGCTTTCAAAACCTCTTTATCTTGTATAAAAGGCCACGCTCTCCTTTAATCAATTTTGCAAGAAGGGTTTTTTCACTGTCTCATCTTGAGAATCAGGAGCAGAGCAATTACTTTTAAGCAACATAATCTCAGTAAGCTGTATGTGGTACTTTGTTTAAAGCAAAACCATCTCAGTAAGCTTGTATATAGTCCTTGGTTTAACACCTTGAACTCCTGATGCTGTGGTCAGGTGAAGGGTTTTGTTGGGAAACAACTTTGCATTACATACACTCCCATACATCTCATAACAGAAGAAAAACATTGGTCCAATATATGCCTGACTTATTATATCGGTATTGGTATGACTATTCTTTCCTGGTTTTGCATCAATATTTCATGAGCTAAAACATTTTCAGAATTTTTTCCCTTGTATTTGCATGTTATTCCTTTACAAAGGCGAAAACCAGAAGGTTCTGAATACACTATCTATCTATTCCACTGAATACCTTTGATATTAATTGATATTGAAAATTTTAACATTTAAACATTTTTCCACTGACCTTACACATAACCTAACATTAAAAAGTGTTTTAATCAACTATAACAATATGCATGACAAGTCATCTAATACATTAACTTTAACACATGATAAAATGAAAATAATCGACGTTTTCACAAATAATGCATGAAAACAAGGATTTCTCTTTGTTTTGGCTAGTTGAAATAGCTCTTTCTATAACCAGTTTCCTCTGTTGATGGTCAGAATCAGGCTTTTCCCTTTTTTGCTTATCAAAAAAAAAAGTTGTGAATTCAAACTTTTTTTTTTTAATATCTTAAGGGAAGCTGGTCATTGAACTTGTTGATGAAAAAACAATAAAATAATAATGGTTGTCTAATTAAGCAGTCTGAGGGATAAATTAAAAAAAAAAAAATTATCCGTGACAGGACCAGCTCCCAGCGGGTATTCCTCATTCAAAGTATTGCCTCTTCTTTCTTTCTCATACAAATCTCTACATGTGTTGGATCGATCATTTCCTATTTCGCATGCTTTTTCCTTTTCTTTGCGGACTGTTGAACTGGTGCATCGTTATGGGATATAAGGTGAACTACATTTGACACAAAGCATGATTGCATGGCTAATGCTTTTAAAATAAATTAATCTTAAGCTAAACATTATTTTACATTAAGTTAAGACTAAAGTTTAGCCATTTGTTTAATCAAGATTATAGATTGAAAATAAGACAACAAAATCAACACAAAATGAAATGAAGATGTAAAGAAAGAAAGAAAGAAAGGGAGACAGCAGGAGAGATCAAGAGAGAGAGTTAAACACTTGCAAATTTTTGTGCATTATTTTTAGATATGGTTTATTCAGTTAAATGAAATATAGCACAATATCTACAGCTGAGCAAACCACCTGCTTAATTATGTTGCTTGGAAGGGATGTTTATGACAGGGTGAGCAAGGGAAAATGACGGTCACTCATTCCTTTTTGTTTGAGTTACCTCCTTGACTGTTGTGCTGCATTTTGTTTTGAGCATGTTGTATGTTGTTTCTTGCACACAGAAGGAAATGGAGTGACAGCGCTTGATTCACCAGAGGCTGCACCAGGTTTGTTGCGTATTCACTCTATCTGTTTTTACGTACCCACACCCATAGTTCACGGTTGGGATTCTCTGCTTTGGTCTTGTTCTCAATCTCGGGAATTTTCAGCTTTTTGGTCAAAGTAATACTTAAAATGTTTGGGATATTCATATCAGACCAAATTTTCTTCTTTTTGTTTTTTACCTTACTTGTGTCTGATTGGGTTGAGTCTCGTTTGAATTTCATCTTTGAAAGGAGGTCCTGCATTGAAATTACTAAAAAAAACTCGCAAAAGATGTATTCATAAATTACATTCTTGGATATCTATCTATTTTTACTTCAGCCTGTCATTTTTGCTTTTCAAGGGTTGTTCTTTTCGTGGTATCTCTTACAAAATGAAAAAAAATAAAATAAATTGGTCTTTCCTCCAACGTCACTTTCACAGGTGCCCAAGAAGGTACTCAATTATTCATTGGGCATAAGCTCAATACGAAAAGGAACCACCCGTGTTGTCCCAAGTGAGCTATGTGCCATAAATCCAATGCCCTAGGGGATTACAAAAATGCTTCGTCTAAAAATAATATACACTATTTCTTTTCTTGAATATTTTAGAATGAAAGGGCATCTTTTTTTAGATTCATCTTTGAAGTATTGCTTCTTAGTATGCTTGTTGTTTTCTTTCCTTTTTCTTTTTTTGTATTCTCAGCTGTCTCTGTCATAGGAAAAAACAAACTATTACCTCTTATCTGTCTGTCATCTTTGCTCCTATCTTTGTCTCCTTTTCTTTTTCTCTTTATCAGGCTCTAAACACCCTGTCACACCTTCATACAGATTCTTATATTTTATCTCTCCTCCTAGTTGCCTTGTTATGGCACATTCTCTTCTTGTTTGTCTCTGATCTCTCTGAGTATTGAGCCATTTTGTCAACTAATGAGTTATCATGAGAAGACCAATGCACTGCCCGAGGATTAGAGCATTTTGATACTCAGTCTCATTCTTAGTGCCAATACTGTCCCTATCAGATTGATTTGTAATCTTCTTGTTTTGACTTTTCACGGAAAGAATCCTTTCAGGAGAATGGAATCCAGCAGGAGTAATCCTGGCTGGAGACTGCATGCTATGCATTGTGACCAAGATACTGAGAATTCATCACTGATTGATTTGTTTAAGCATGTTTATCACACCTTGGAGCAGAAATAACCCTGATGAAAATGTGATATAACCAGAGTATGGGCTATGTCTCTTGACGTTAAATCACCTATCCATAGCCTTTCAGCGTGTGAAAATGTTACAAATGGCATTTTATTTATTCGACTGAGGTGTTGGATTTTATGTTGTCCTTAGTTTTCTTTGCCAGAGAACTATCTGATTCAATTTTATAGCTGGTGTTCATATCCTTTATAAGCAATATAGCTATAGACTACAATATCTGTTCACAGTTATTTGATACAAAATATACCATGGTATTATTTACACCTTTTTGCATTGTTCTCACCGCTTTTTATCTTAAAGTTTCTTCCATTGTGTCTGGGTTTCTTTTTATCTGCCAAAGTATATTTTTGGGTCTGAGGTTGCGCACAGTTAAAGCAAAAGCATTATTCCTCTGTCAGCTTATTCATATGGTGTGATCCAACCTTTTTCTTTCCCATACTCTTCATTCAGAGTGACTTACTGTGCGAATAATTTTGTGCTGGAAAAATTTGACAAGTTTCAGTGAATATGAGACTATTGATGGAGCTGATTTACGAATTTACTTACCCATGCCTGCTGTTTTTAATTCCTTTTTTTTTCCTCATAGACTCTTCATCTTCATTTTCATCATCATTACTGCCTCCATCATCATCATCATCATCATCATCATCATCATCATCATCATCATCATCATCATCATCATCAGTCACCACCATTATCGTCATCATAATCATAATTATTGTCAAAGTATATTATTTCTATTATTCATTTCTCTTGGAGATGTCCTTAAGAGAAAAACTCAAGCCATCATGATTATTTTCAATATTATCATCACTTTTTATCTGATTATAATCACGGTATCCCTATTGTTGCTACCTTGTTGAAGTGTGTTCCCCCTGCCCTTTACATTAACAAGCCACATAAGAGTGGTGGCAGTATTCCCATGTATAGATGGAATTGATTTGAGTGACGTGAGTGTGCAGTTTGAATCATTTTGGTGTGGTCTTGGTTTTTTTTTTGTGTGTGGTTGGGTTGGGTTGGTTTTTTTTTATCGAAAAGTGTGCCATATGAACCTACCTGTCTCTTTAATGGCAGCCTTGTTGAATGTAGATGACAAACACTGTGACCAACTCTCTCTTTTAAGTTTTTGAATTTTTTTCTGTAGACTTAATTCTTTTTTTATGTTTTTGCTCATCATGTTTTTTTGATTGACTTTATTTTTATTCTTTTTTAGACATTTGGTTTAATAGATTTTTTTTTTTAACCTTTTCAGTTTTTAGAAACTTCTAGTATATTTTCATGCTATGTTAACAATATTAAAATAGCTCCATTTGCATATAAGAAGCTTAGAACCACATAACAGTTCATAAAAAATGGTTTCTAATGATTTGGCTATTTAAAAAACTCTCACTATTAAAGATTTTGTAGGTACAGCATCAGAACATTGTCTCATGTTTGATTATCATTGTCATGCACGGCAGCTCTCCTGAATGAGGTGACCAATTTGAATCAAGAAAGACGTGAACTGGCCACACAGTTGCAACACCAGCTGGACCTGTCACGCAAACGGCTGTCTGAGATGGAGGCTCTGGCAGAGGAAGCGGAGCGCAAACATGAAAACGTGGTGGAGGAGAAAAATCGGGCCCTTGATGACTTAGCTCTTCAGTTAGAAAACACCGAACGTCAACTCAAATCCAGCAAATCTTTTGTTGATGTAGGTTTTTTTAAAATTACTGAATATTTGTATGAATAATATGTAATTGACAATGGTTTTAAGTCATTTTAAGATGACAAAATCAGACCTACGCCCTGTGGTAAGTCGGCTCATTGGTCTTTCTCAATGAGCAGATACCACCAATGGCAACAGCAACTATGTAAGATCAAGTAATACCCCTTATGTATTGCTCATTATGCCACGCAAGAATAGGCACTGTGGACTGATCATCTACCTGTCTTCATTACTTTTGATGTAGAGTTTTTTCCAGCTCCTTGGAGATGGGTCCACCACTGCTAAGGGGGTATGAAGGGATATGGATAACAAAACAAAACAATCAGACCTGGGGGAGGGGGTGGGGGTGGGGGTATTTTTAGATGTTAAAATAATTTCCCAAAAGTGCTGGAAGGGAAAATATCTTCAAAAAAGTCCTTTTAAAAAAGACTGCCCCTGCTTAATAGAAATAGTAACCATTGGAAGGATCCTTAGTGGTAGAAGATAACCTTGATGTCAAGGATATCTCCTTTAAAACTTCTGTGGAAAGATGTTTTAGACCCTGGAGTTGTGGGACCTCCTCAGGTTTCTCAATCAATCAGTATTTATTACTCAGCTCTATTTGATGCTTTCTTGATGTATTCTGCTCCTTTTATTGAAACTTGATCATTTTGGCAGGACCAGTCCCTGTTTGTTTATTTTGGTCAATAAGACCGTGGAATAGAATAGAATCCCAGAATCTATCAGATTCAGTCCAACTATGGACAGTTTCAAGCAGTGCCTTGATTTTACTACTTAGATCAAAGCATTGAACAGTCCCTCATACAGCCCATTAAGACTTGATTTGTTCTTGGTGGGTCTTACACACACATTGACAGGAACACTCTCAATCAATACAAGTCAAGAAGAAGAAAAGACTCTTTCAAGAATAAAAGAGGCTAAAAAGCAGGGCTAATCAACAAAATGTCAATTTTTTTGTTTTCCTCTTTCATTTATAATTTAATTTCTCCAAGTACTTTTAAGTATAGCTTTACCCTCTCATGCCTTTAATTCTCTTGTCATATTGTTTGTGCTTGATGCAATCATGTAGGAGCTGATGGGAGAAAGAGAGCAAGAAAGAGAAGAGCACCAAAGAGAAATAGAGAAGTTGAAAGAAACCATTCAGGGCAAAGACAGATCAGCCAACAGTCAGCAGCGCATGCAAAGAGAGGTATCCCAAATTATCAGTTATTAATCTTCATAATGATTCTCTCCTTATCACTATTCTTCATGTTTTAATTTGTTTACTGGGCAGTTCCATAAACTTTTCATTTAATGAAGGGTGAGTTAACTGTTAACCATTATTGGCTCAAATCTGTCGTTCTGTGTAAAATACTACTCTCAGCTTTCTCCACTGCTCTCTTTCACTAGCTCTGTAGTTACGAGTTTGTTTTCAGTTAGCTCAGTCTTGTGTCTACCTGTTTTGACAAGAGATCTATGCTCAACTCTCATTTTATGCATTAAGATTCATATTATTATGTGGTAAAATGCTGTCAAAGACTGAGTAAATGTGTTCATCAGAAGCTGCAAGACCGTTGTGAATAATGTGTGTGATAGCCATTGTCTCTGTGTATGTTTTTATTTGTTTGTGAGATTTTTTTTTGGATTTTTTTTCAAAGCAGTGTAAATTATTTCCCCTTAATGGATCAGTGAGAGATGATACTTTTTTCTTTCCCTTCGTAATCATCTCCCTGTGAAATGTGTCCAGGTAGCTCCATCTTGCTGTTCTTTTATTTAATAAAATATCTTGCTTTCTCCTTGTGCCCTTTAAATGGCAGAAATATCAATCAATCAATATACTGTTTGCGAATTGTGTGGCACAGATTGCCGACCTGACAGAGCAGCTGCAGGCGCGGATCGCCACCCAGACAACCATGCATCAACGCATCATGGACCTGCAAAAAGTCCTGGAAGACAAGGAGCTCAGCGCAAATGACCTCAAAGTGAGAGAATATTTTAGGAGTGATTGCCATGGAAATAGAAAATTCGGAAAGAAAAAATGCTTATTAAACTGACAGTCATACATTTTGTGAACTGTTATGTCTTCCACCTTCCATTTAACCATCATTTTCTCCGTACACTGTTAGCTATATTCACTTAGGTAAAGAGAGGTAATGATAGAAAATTGATTTTACAGATGATATAGAATGAGAAAATTGATTTAAAAATATAAAAAGCTGTTTATGCTTCTAAAATCTTGCTTTACCCTTTTAACTGTAATTTCCTCTTTCCAGCTTGTTTTCATTGGGGTAAAGAATGGTGGGATATTTTTTAAAAACAGTATTTCATTTGTTAACCCATTTCATCTTGTCCTATGGAAGTGAGCATTATAATTAGGTTTCTGTGTATATTACTATTGCTAACTTGTCTATTTTAATCCATTTCCACTCAACCCAAGGTCTGGGTCAGTCAGCTGGAGGGAGAGCTAGACCAAAAGTTCAGTGAGGAGGATTTGCTGAAGGAGAGAATCTCCAAACTAGAACGGCAACTGACGGAGAAGTCAGAGACCAACGATGACGAGGAGGACAATGGCGCTAAAGTTACACTGTCTCCAAGACCGGAGGTGGAAGCAGAAGAGTTCACAAGGGTGATGTCCTCTGTCCAAATGGCTCAAAGACCCTCTGTAGTTTCTTTGGAGGAGGAGTTACAAAGGTCAAGAGAAAGCAGGGAGGTATGTCCATGATCTATGGCAAATGAGAAGGAGAAATGAGCAAGAACAATGGATGAATGTCTGCATTGCTCTTGCCTTTTATTTTATTGATAGATGAAGGTAGATATGTAATTCTTGAAACTAGTATGTTTGCCTTTCCAGTTCAACTACTTAAGGTTAAGGCTTCTGAATGTGCTTAGAGGTATGTTTTTTGAGAACATTAAGAAAAAAATAATATTCGTTTTTGAACCTCCAAATCAATTTTATTATCTTTTTTTTTTTACTTCCTCTTACGACTGAATTAATATTTGTAGTGCCATATCATTTATAATTGATGTTGCTTGGTTGTGGAAAAAGGTAAAATTAAACAGCTCTGAAATGGTCAATCTGGTGGGTTTTTTGTCTCCCTAGGAGCTTGACCAAGAGAACAACAGCCTGAAGCAACAGCTCCATGACCAGATGCTGCAAATCTCTGGACTGAAGAACCAGGTAGATCAAATGCGCCATTATGCAGGGGCTGATGACAGCGACTCTGCCCAGCTGCGGGAAAGGCTTGCTCAGGAAAGGGATCAGATGGAGAAAAAAGAGGCACAGGTAAAGATGATAGCATTCATGTCATCAAACTTAACTGAAAATACTCTGTGTCACCCTTACTGGTGGATAGATGAAGAGAGAAGAAGGTTGAAAATTGAGTTTAGGTGCCTTGAGTTGGGTTTAAAAATCTAACGTTTTGTTGCAGAAAGCAGAATAAGGAGTGAATAGAAGAAAAATTAACAATGGATATTCAATCATGATGTCGGCCAGAGGGTGCATGTTGTGGATCTCAGGTTTGGAGGCCTTCTAGGTGATTTGTCTGACAGATCTATCTTCTTTTGACTTTGGTTTTGGCAAGGTTGATACAAATTAGTCTAGAGATGCTGTTTGGCTATGTCTCTGAATTAGCTTATTCTGCTTGCAAGAACGCTGCTCCTTTTCTAGCCACGCCCACCGTCAGTCGCATCGACGAAGCCATCATCAATCGAATTGTAGCTACATTTAAGAATCCAACCCAACATTTCCTTGCTAAAATCCATGTTATTGTTTTTAACAGAAGTATCTTTCACATGAATTGTTTGAAGTTTGGGTCATTTTTTGTGTGTTTTGAGTGAAAATATATTGATGTTTTGGTTTGCTGTGAAGAGTACGATCTAGACTGGACGGAGCGCTGTTTTAGTTTTACTTAACAATATAAAATGGCTGGCAATAATGTACAGTTAGGCTTTCAAAGAGGTTCAGAAGTGAAGAGGTGTGAGATTTTGTTGACCAGAGTAATGAACTCAATGATAAAAATGTGTTTTGAAGGTGAGGTTGATTTTCTTTTGCTTTTTCACACACTTATGTTACAAACACACAATTCACAAGCAAATTATTTACATCAAGACACAGTTACAATGAAATAACTTAACACCACCTTTTTTCTCATTCAATAACCTTTCTAACTGTACCAGAATGAATGATGTAGCTTGCAAAGTTTTGAGATATACATATTTGTGGTAGGGATGTCATTTTCTCTTCAGCAAACCGAAAAGAGCTTGCGTCTAAGTGGGGAAACCCCCTGCGAGCGCAATGAATTAAGGATTGAGAAGTCAACTCTTATGTAATTTTTCCTTGTTCATAAAATAAATAATTATCCGACTACTGAAAGGTAACCATAATTTATTTTAACAGCAGCAAACAAAAAAGATTTTGTTTTTTGGCATGGGAATTTACCATGTTTAACTCATCATAAATGAATGCCAATGTGGAAATCCCCCAGGTTGTCCAAAACATCATAACAAACACAACAGTCCATTTGTATTGCTTTTTGTTGTCTTATTTGCTTGTTATCTGCGAAGGATGTTCCATTATGCATTGTTTAGAGGCTGGTGATATCTGTATACCATACAACTGCTGTGACTATGACACATCACTTCATGAGGTAATTTTGTCTACCGCAGCTTGCTGAAGCAGAGAGCAGGATTGAAAGTCTGGAGTCATCCCTCCATATCAAGGAGGTAGAGGCACAAGATGTGAGTGCCAGAGTCAGCAGGATATTGGAAATGGGGGAGGCTCATGAGGAGAATGAGAGGTTAAAGGTGAGAATAGGTGTATGAGCACTCTTTGCTTGTGGGTTCAGAATTTTTTATATTGTTAGAGGAATCAGACTTCTAAGAATCTTATGGTAATTATTTCAATTTGAATTTCTTGCCCTGGATAATGAGATACTCATTAATAACATTGGTAATATTGAAGGGTTTTTGTAAACTTGAAATGAAACCACGAGGAACAAATCTATACTGTTTTTGAACTGGGTTGTATATTCCTAATCCAAAATTGCATTTTATAGCTAGAACTGTGGAGTTGAAATAATCAATCTGTATTACTCGTACCCTTTTTTAAAAAATGTCATTGGCTTGACTTTGTAAAGAAAGTGTATCATCATTTTTCTATTTTCAGATTGAGTTACATGAGCTGAGAAGTCAGTTATCGGAGATATCGGGGTCATCTGCCCGCCATCTCTCCATACCTGCCAGTCTTCTGGAGGAGAAGAATGAGGAAATATCCGAGCTGAAGACACGCCTTCAGGCTGTGGAGACTACCAGAGACAACAGCACTGATCAGGTGGTGCTACATGAGGTGGGTGCACGGCTGGAAAATGAAGGAATTTTAACAATTATTTCATAGGATTGAAATTTTTTTTTTTTTTTTTACTTCTTTGAATCTTGTCAGTGAAAAGTACTTAAATGATGTGGATGAAATTATGAAGCATAGGAGAGTGATACATTTTTAAGTGTAACACTTGTTGTGGGTAAGTAGATTTAGAACACTTTGATGTATCTAATTTGTTCTAAGAGCCACTTGTTGTTTTTCTCTTTTACAATCCCTGTTATACTCATTTCAATGAAGGATTAAAGATTTTCTAGTTTTTGGAATCCAGAAAAAAAAAAACAGGCATTGTATTTGTGTGGTGAAAATTTTCTTTTTAAAATAGGTACTTAAATGAGAAAACAAAGATTTAATAGCGGACAGTTGGGTGGTGTCCCTGTTGGGCACTTCTACTTCTATTTCTTATCTTCTACTTCTGTTTCTTTTCTTTTAAACTGAAGCTTTCGTCTTACTTTTCCCCCTTTTTTTTTTGCACACTGTTTTTGTTGTCTTGTTGAGTTTCAGTGATCATCCCCTATCTCTAGCCTTTTGGTACATAATTCCTAGGTTACAAGTTAGACATACTGAGTACACAAAGTACACAAAGGACCATTATGCTGTTATGGGTGAAGGCCATTGTTATTTATTGTTTGGAGAAATGATATTTTTTGTCATTGTAAATCATTTCTCTGTATCATTAACTTGTGTTTTGAGATTTGGTATTTATTTTTTTAGTGTGAATCATCTCTTTTCTGTTTTAGTTTGAACTGTTCTCTCTTTGAACGTATTTATCATCTCACTTTCCCCTGGGCTCCTGTTTGACCCGTGTGTGTCATGGGACCCTAAAACAACCAATAAACAAACAAAAACAAACAATTGTGTGTACTATATTTATTCCTACTGTGGATAACATTTTTTATTTCCTACAGTTGAGGGAACGAAATCAAGCACATAAGATTGTGACAAATAATGTATGTATATATTTTTCTCGTTGTCATGCAGGAGCAGATTTCAAACCTCCATCAGCAGTTGAAGGACCGTGACGAGGAGATAGCAGACCTGCAGGACAGTCTGGCCAGTGCTCGGCGAGGAGAGGCATGTCTGGATATGTCTCTGCCGATGATGGATGAGGCGGCCAGCATGCTGAACATCTCCATGACTGGACGGGTAAGCAACCCGATGATGATGCATGGATGGATGGATAAAGATGAATGGCTGCTTTTCTCAGTTCCCTCCCCTTGGTGTCTGCTTTTGTGTAAAGAATTAAAAAAAACAAACAAGTGATTTCAATGGGATGTTATGAATGATGGATGTTCTTTATGTCCGTTGGCTGCAGCTTTCTGTGTAGGAAGTATTTGGGTTTTTTTTAACCTGTGAAATATATTGAATGCTCTCAGCATGAATGTTTATTTCAAAATTTTGGAGGATAAAAAAATTCAAACCTGCTAAAATTTAGGATAATTTTATGACGATTTCCCTCTCATTTGTGCTTTAAATCTCCATACTATGTTTTTTTGCTTTAAATGGGTTTTTCTTCTGTTATATGATGTTTGTTGACTCAAATACTTGTTTAAATCAACCATTCCCTTTTTTTTTTTGCTCAGTGTTTTTAATTATTTCTGTCTAGTATTTGCTGAATGTTTTGTTGTTTTCCAATATAGGGTGCGAAAGCAACTGAGATACAAGTACGAACCCAGTGTAAAATGAAACACATACACACATTAATATGTGGGAACACAAAATGCACTGAACACGATTTGTAATTCAATGGAATCGTTATGTACACATTGCACCATGTGCAGAAAAAAGTGTCTAATTTTTTGGCCACATTTTACAGCAT
Organism: Melibe viridis; assembly: GCA_039654465.1. Taxonomy (NCBI): domain Eukaryota; kingdom Metazoa; phylum Mollusca; class Gastropoda; order Nudibranchia; family Dendronotidae; genus Melibe; species Melibe viridis. The sequence continues at coordinate 1,153 of JBCIKM010515623.1, read as the reverse complement.
TTTTGAAGGGTGGATAATTTGTCACTTTGAAATAGCCTCAAATTACTCCTTATTTCTTTCAATGTCTTTAAATCTTAACATTCATTTAGGAACAAATCCAGCTTTTGGTATGTTTGTTCAACATTTAATGCTATATATATATTTACTCTCTAGGCAAACATTCCTTTTTCATTTGTAATCATATATGATTTCTCAAAACTTCAATCCTTTTTCTTGAATTAAAAGGACCAGGTGCTTTTTATAAAACTTTTATACATTATCAACACAGAAGTTGCTTCTTTTTTCAATCATTTGTCATAACGAGCTTTATTTCAAGTCTGGGTTGTGTTTTCAAAGCTTTTTTTTTTTTTTTTTTTTTTTTTTTTTTGATATGGTTTTTCTTTGGGAGGATAAGAGAAAGTAAAGAGTGTAATTTTATTGAACACTGCACCTAGATACAAATGAAGTCAAGTCATTAAAAAGCGGAATCAGCCTTGCTTCAATATATATTAATTTTTTTTGTTTTTTTTCATTTTTGCATGTTCAGTGGGATGAAAATTTACCTTGAGGTATTTCTCTGATCTATGACCATTCTTCAGTATGAAGAAAGTCTCCTGCCAAGTTCATAAATTAAGACACTAAAACAAAACAAAAAAGAAACTGGCGGAAACAACTTTAGCAATAAAGCAAAACTCCTTCCTACTGGTTTTACTTTGTTGTACTTAGTTGAATGCGCCTAAAGTGATAACCCATTATGAATATTACTGGAATAGATTCAAAAGTGTAGTGGGAAGTTCAGATTTTTCACACTGCTATGCTAGTATTGATTGCTTTTATTTATAAACTTCATTGCTTATCGCACAGACGAGTAGATCATCTCGACTTGTAAACGCGGTTGGTACCTTTTGTTGGATTTTGTTGCTTGCTGGTTTTGGATTTAAGTTTTAATATTTTTGCTTTTTTATTGTCATGTAGATAATTTCAGTGAAATCTGTTATTTGATTTTACTTTACTTTTTAAGATCTAATTTCTGACGTTATTTGCATCCTATGTTTGATTAAAATTTTTTTTTTTTTGCTAACCTTTTTTGGTTTAATAAAATGTGTGGCGATCCAGGAAAACCCGGTCAAAGTCGCTGAGAGCGCAACTGAGATATGACCGAAAATGTCTCAAA
>JBCIKM010515512.1:0-10913 GCA_039654465.1 Melibe viridis | reverse complement strand
TAAAGCGCAGTCATTAGGAGTTGTAGGGGAGTTGTAGGGGAGTTGTCATGAGTTATAGCGCAGTCATCAGGAGTTGTAGGGGATTTGTCAGGAGTTGTAGGGGAGTTGTCAGGAGTTGTAGGGGAGTTGTCAGGAGTTGCAGGGGAGTTGTCAGGAGTTAAAGCACAGTCATCAGGAGTTGTCAGTAGTTGTAGGTAGTTGTCATGAGTTATAGTGCAGTCATCAGGAGTTGTAGGGGAGTTGTCAGGGGTTGTAGGGCAGTCATCAGGAGTTGTAGGGGAGTTGTCAGGAGTTGTAGGGGAGTTGTCATTAGGTATAGTGCAGTCATCAGGAGTTGTAGGGAAGTCGTCAACAACCTTTCCCAAACTATGTTCTCACTTAGTGCTTCTTTTCAGTCAAAGATTTAATTTGAAACTTATTAAGGTTTTTTTTTTTTTTTTTTTTTAACAAATTTTTCATCATTTTAAATTCCACCAAAGGAGTTCAGTAACAGTCTAATCACTAAAGATTTGCTCTTTCAATGCATCACCAACCACGCTGTGTGCAGTAAGCTTACTTTATTCTCAATCTCCTCCATCTGCGTTTTAGCGTCACTGAAGCTCCTGTGGGCTCGATGCAGGCCTTCATCGGGAACGCTGCCAAACTGATGCATTCTGGGAACACATTCAAAAGTCACGACATACTATTACATTGCTCAAGTCTAAAACTGAAAAAAAAAACCCATTGAACTCAAAGGGGATCAAAAAGAGTGACAAGAGGGACAGACACCTTCATTAGAGACAGCATCTGTAATGGGCACAAACACAAACATGTGGTAGGTATTGAGAGGATTCATCAAAAAAGTCCAATTGAAAGATCACTGACGACAACGAAAAATATGCTTAAATACTTTCAAATCATGGATGAAAGAGAACAAGCACACAAAAACTCACTGCCTTCTGAATTCCATCTCGGCAGGCCTCATCTGATTAATCTGGGTGCGATAGAAATCTCGCGTTTTGTCCAAAGCCGCTTGGTTCCGCCTCAACTGTATCAACAGCAGCACCAGCTCGTCATGCTGCCAACACAAACCAGGAAACGACAGTCAAACACGCAGGAAACAAAAAAACTTGTGAAATTGGCCCAAATTTAAACAAAAACAAAACAAAACAAAAATCCCCTCCAAAACAACCCATTACATGAATCTCTAAAAGGTTTTACTATTGAATTTCAGACTTAAATGGGGGCACAAATCCATGGTAAAGTATTCTGCTGTTCCTTTGAAAAGCCGTCTTCTGTTGAACAAGCACAAAGTTTAAGCCAAGATGTAAAAGTAATGAAATCATTGAAATGAACAGTAAGTATGAAACTGTCTTTTGTTTAAAGAGGCTACGATATTCTCAATAAACAATCACAGACAAAAATAAAAGGGAGAACTGGGGTCAAGGTGACCTACCGTTTTCCCGATGAGGTCAGCAGCAGAAATGCTCATTCTAAGTCGAGGTCCGTTCAGAGGGTTTTTGGCTGCCACTTTCTGCAGGTCTGTTTCCTGAGGAAAGCAGTGGAATCTCCTTCAATGTCTTATTAATTGTGTTTATTTCATTTTGTTTGCTTTGTTGGTTTATTAGAAGTTTTAAGGCCCCACCGCAACTGGGCAACTCCAGACATCCCCCAAAAGTAGAAGAGCCCACTGCAGCTTGCAGGCTGATCGGGGTTTAACATGGTCGTCAAGTCATACCTCTTTCAGGACCAAATTTTTTTGTTCACTTTTTTTCAACCATTCTTTTTACTCTTCCTTGGAGAATAGGTACCAGTATTATTCCATCAACTGTCACACATACTCATTGGAAAAGAACCGCAGCAAGTTACACATGGTTTTAAAGCTGATAGATTGTGAATATTGATAAAAGAATCAAATTTTGATTTGGGTCATACATAAAACTGATAGGGAAGGGGGATACAAGGGGATATAAGGGGATACAGGGGGATGCAAGGGGATACAAGGGGATACAGGGGGATACAAGGAGATACAAGGGGATACAAGGGGATACAGGGGGATACAAGGGGATACAAGGGGATACAGGGGGATACAAGGGGATACAGGGGGATGGATACAAGGGGATACAGGGGGGATACAAGGGGATACAGGGAGATACAGGGGGATAGCGGTCACATGGTAGAGCCCCCAATTCGAATGACGGTCCGTGACAAGCTAATCACTGAACTGATATAAAATCGGTTCAAAGTCCAAAAAGAGTTACTGCTGTCAAGCGTAGGGAGACCCACCAGCACGTCCCTGTCCGGCATGTCCGGATCCTCCTTGACTGTCTGGATGGGGCCGGCCGCCCTCCTCGGTGGGGCTGTTGGGGAAGATAAAACATGATCTTTGAATTGACGGCGCAGGCAGGAAATTAGGGTTAAAAAAAACCCCCGATAAAAGTTGGAGATAAGAGAGGAAATGGGGGTTTGAGATACAGATTGCAATGGAAGGAGAGTGAGAACAACAGCCGAACCAAATCAGCGCTTGGAGAGAGGTAATAGTACAAGCAACACTATAGATGAGAGATGACAAGAAAACAAGTTAAACACAATGGGATATCAAATCCGTTGGCAATCGGTCAAATTGGAAACATGTTTTAAAACCTCTTTCTGAACTTATTAGCTATGAAATTACTTTTTAAGAATGAAATAAAAGATCTCCCAATTCTAATTTTCAGGTTTCTCACTCATCATTTAAAGGTTTATTAGAAAGAAAAAAAAGTTTGGGTAGTTCTAGATATTCATCCCACCATACAGCACCTCTTTTGGTAACCTGTCAAATTGGAGCAACTGGACAGGGGACTTGAACCCCTCCCTGATGCTGGATGAATGCTCAGCTCAGCCAAGGACTGCGGAATATGTGTACAACTAGGACCATCGATTTGTTAATCATTTCTCCGGAAGAACAATTTGAAAAAATAATAGGTAGAGTTTGATTTTTATTGCTTCATCAGCAATTTTGGTTAGCTCCAATTCTCAATCCACATAGACTTGTCAAAGAAAAATGACAAAAACAAAAAATAAAAAAAAGTACACATTCATTTAGAGTGCGTTGAAAGGATTAGAAGAGCGTAACAAGAACACACCAGTAAAATAAACACAACTGATGATAGTCAAGACTAAACCTTGCCCTTCATGAATTTTATGAGACATGTTAAACTGGAAGACGGGCATGAACATGAGAAAACACTGAGGAAAAGATTGTGGGTTAAAAGTTTTTGCAAACTCAGGTACAGGAAAATAATAAAAATGATAATGAGAAGAACTGATTTGGAAATGGTTACAACACAGAACGCTATTGTTGTGGAATGCAGACTCAGTGTGGGAAAGGAAAACATTGACAAGTGAGATTTTTTCCCTCCCATTTCTCTTCTTTGCCCTTGAGTAGTTTGAGTGCCCAATGCAAAGTTTATTTCATGACCACTTCACATCACACGACTGTGGAGTATAGATATACATGGTGTGCAGTGAAATGTTTTCAAACAATGTCTCAGCATTTGCCATAGGATAGACCTGCCTGGCATTCAACACAGGCAAAGCTGAACAAAGGTCTGGACAGATTGTTCATTTATCAACAAAATTTGCAGACTGCCTGTGCTTACAAGATATGAGGAATCTGGGATGGATCTCAGCACAATTCAAATGATGCATTATTATGAAAATGAGGAACCCATTTCTAAAATAAATAAATTTTTGCCTCCCTAATTCTGTTTTCTCTTCCTACATTTTCTCACCGCTACGACTCTCTAAAAATAATATTTTCAAGGAAAGAGTGCTGGCATCACAAAGTCCAATTAAATACAGAGACTGGAGATGAAGTGAAGAGAATGTAAAGCAGATGTTTTATTTCCAGGGTTAATATGTGCACACTGGTTGGTTACACGATAATGGCTATGATGCCAGATCAGTCTTGTCATGAGTACATAGATTAAATACTGTTAAAGTTTGCTGGGGTTAAACAGAAATGCATGCACGATTAAGACAGAATTATAGGTCAGAGGTTATCAGGGTCTACCTGCCAACAACACAGGTCTTTGGGCATTATTCTCCTGGTGTCCTTCTCCTATTATCTCCAGCATTTTCTTCGTATGGCCGTACGGGTCAAAGAAAGGGTACCGATCGTTGCGGTCAAGGTCATCACTGCTCCATTTCTCATTGTGATGAGCGGGATGTTCTGGAAATTTCCTTGGATTCCTGTTATCACCGTGATTGAGACATCTTTCATCATAAAATCGAGGGGAGATCTGTGACCTATCAGAATGCATGTTGTAATACTGGTTGTTGTAGGCTCTGTTGTGTCCAGCAAAGTAATTTGTCTCTGCCTGGTCAAGAAATTCTTGACTCACAGCCCGTCGGGTTTCGTCCCGCCCACCGGCTGCTGGAGGGTCACTCAAGGTCGTGGAACTGTGAAACTTGCGCTTTGTTTTTAGTAAAGAGTCTGAAGCAGATTGGCTCCCTGAGAGAGATGAGGGCGGCCGGAATGCAGAGCCCCTCTGATACAAATCCTCAGAGTCGTCCCGTATCCTGTGGTAGGAGCCCAAAGGCGGAGGCGTCCGGCTGAAATGCTCCAGCTCCTCCTGTGATTTGTAGCTCCGGAGCGTCTCTGACAATTTGTGCTGGTCAGACATGCTTGACCAAGGAAGGCGGTCATTTTGAGAAATTAAACTGCCGTCAGCGGCAAAGTAGTGGTCAACTGGGGGAAACACAACAGAGGATAGACACCATCATTCGTTAAGAGTTCAAGGGTCATTATACCTACCTGGGCTAACTGGGGATTTACTGATTTCCCTAAAAACACGTAATAATACACAACTTTTTCACAACACCCAATCATATTGCTATGACAAAACTGAGCGCGCAATGTGAACCTGTGATTCTTTGTCACGGTTTGTGCTGCGACTTGATTGCTCTCACTTGGATTCATATCAAACTTTAAAGTCATCCTGATAATGTTTGACAAAGGCTCTTCTCCCCTGATATGGTTGTGATTTATCTGAGCCCCATCCATACACAGCTGCTTCTATTTCTTTCTTTTTCCGTAACATTCCAAGAAGGAACTCAATTCTCTTATTCGATAGAAACTGGAGCTAAACATGATGCTAGAAAACGAAGCCTTTGACAGACAATGTAAAAATGATTAATTAATCATCTCATAAAAAAAAAAGAAGGTCAACAAGGAAAAAGAAATTGACTTAATGAAAATTTTTACAAATTGATATGAACCAATCTTATCACGCGAACGTGGAAGGGGAGTTTCCATTGGGTGGTATGCTTGGAAGATATGATGACATCTTTAGAAAAAGAAGAAGTTATTCCACCATTTTCTGATGTTATAGAGTCCAAACTGACAGCAGTATTAATGCTCTAGGCAGTCATTCCAACAATGATATTGCTTGTACAACTTTCCAAGAGTGCCAGTCAGCAGGGCTTGTTAAATTTATGAGTTTGGTCGCCCGTCACATCAGTCAGCTAAACATAGCTTATAAATTTATTTTTTAAAAATTAAATTGCCCCTCAAATTCGGTTGAAAAACATTAAAAAAAAAGACAGCAATGTGAGGAATAATTATGACTACAGAGTAATTTCTGTCATGATTCAAACTGCCCGATGTGTGGCGAAAGCAAATGCAAGCTGTGTAGTCTAAAGTTCAAAGCTAAGCAACCAAAAACGCTATGGACAAAAGCAAGCACGGTAGCACGTGGCTATTGAACAAGCCCTGGTCTTATCAGGATTTTGTGAAAAAGATTAAAATGTTCTGAAACTGTTAGAGTACTGCTTTAATACTATTATAAAACTTCAGGGGCTCTTCTTTCAAGAATACTAGCGTTAAAATTATAATGCAGAATGTTTATTTACATACCTATGATATGCTTATAAAATATGATACATCCCAGTTGTTCAGGATCATTAATGTGTTAGATACTCATAACGTCTGAGACTGATACAGCAGTTTTCAGCACTAAATAAAGAACATTTGATATAACACAGTATAGAGCCTATAGACCAATTGATTGAACCTTGTATTGGTTTCTACTCCATAGAAGAAAAGCATTCCAAAGAGAGTAAAGAGAGAATGTGAAAAACCTTAAAAATAATAGTGTCTTTGATGGAGATTTGAAGTTCATAGTTTGCTAAGGAAAGCAGCAGTCTGCACTTAATACCCCGTAAAAAGGCACCAGCCCAGTGGGATCACAGTTTCAGTTTAAAGACAAAATCTGAAATTTTACAAGTAAGTCCCGTTATGAAGATCCTCACCAAACCCTAAAATTTAAAATAACTACAGAGCAATGCAAGAATGATCCATGTATAATCGTATTCCTTTTGTAAATTTTCACCAAGAAACAAGGTATATGATGATATTGAGGCTCATCTCAGATTCATGAAACAGGTCAGTCTTCAATTCAAAGCTAAAAATATTGATTAAAAGTATTGCGGCCGAGCAAAGAAAATGGATGAGAAACTACATACAAGTTCACACCGCAATGAAATTGACACTTTACGTTCCAAAGACAAAAGAGGAAAGACTTTGTTCCCCTGGGATCAGTGAGATTCAAACTGACATGCAATAGCATACATCCACCAAGCCAGCAGGATAGGAAAATTTATGGCGCCATAACAACACAAGATGTCCTTGAGTAAATATATTAATTCCCTTCATTGATCTAGTAATAAAGTTCTTTTTTCAGGGTTTGTCCCAAAGGAAGGCGTTCGCCGCTATGGGAAAAACATCAAACCACTGGTAGGAATCAAACCTGTGCCCCTTGACAGAGCAAAAAGGGATGTTCGAGGGATGCATTACGAATGGGTGTTTGGAACCTAACCTTTATCTGGCGACAGTCGGAGGCTGTTGACGCGTTCGTAGGCCATGCGGAGTTTCTGGGCCTCGGGGTCGTTCATATTCCTGGTTGGAGAGCTCTGGTTGTTGTCACTGCCTGCATTATCACCCTTTCCCCCATGGCTTCTCACAGACGATTGGTTGGAGCGAGGCCCGGAGGAGAAATGGCCTGGAGCATCCTTTGGCATCGCAGGATTGGACAGAGGACTTGCCTCCTTCTTTGTGTCTGCGTGATCCTGAGGAATACAAAGCCAGAAATCAATTCCCGTCATCGCATTTGGTGTAAGGACAGAATAGAATAGGATGATGTATTTTTCACATTTTCAGATTTGATTAATTTTGATAGGCTCGCAATTTGCATTGGATTCAGTCATAAAGATTTTTCTTAAAACAGATTTGTTATTAGTTAGCTTAAAGCAAATGCTGCACAGCCAACAAATCTTTCTCTGTGTGGAGCATCGGTCAGCACCATATAATATGCAACCAGTCAGCACCATATAATATGCAACCAGTCAGCACCATATAATATGCAACCAGTCAGCACCATATAATATGCAACCAGTCAGCACCATATAATATGCAACCGGTCAGCACCATATAATAGATAAGAAGAGAGAAAGAAGCATGATTGAAATAATCAATGAAAATTTTAAAGAAACACAGAAAGGTTTACAACAACACAGTCTGCAAATTGTGTTAAAAGTTTTCTGCTTCATTATCAGCGTAAATCGCAAAAGGCGGACTGACAAAAATAGGTCAATTTTATGGTGATTCTGACATTAAAAACAATTAGTTATTTGGGCAGGGAACAGGTAGAGAACCCATCAAAGATACTCTCTAATCACTTGAAAGCACTACTAAACTAAGCCCCGTGAGATCACTGACCAAGGGCGAGTGTCAACCAAGAACAGACAATCAGTTAATTGCTGGTAAAACACTAAACACCCACCCTCGGTGAAGGATACTGGAAGACGGGCGGTTGCTTCATACGTTGCTCGTTGATCTCGGCAGAGATCAGGAAGTCTTTTTGGGTAGAGGGCGTCTGGGTTTTGGCGATCTCTTGCACAATCTGGTGCCGCATTTCTGCTGGGTACGGTGGGCGGCCAGGGGGAGGCGTCTGGTCGAGAGCGGAATCTCTAGAGGTGTCCATCACTCGGCGACTGCTGGGGAGGTTGACATATGTGTGAGGACTATTGTGTTCACCTGCATGGTGAGCCGGGGCAGGATGCCGCTCATTACCTTGACTGTTGTTGGCATTAGAAGCGTCAAAATAATACGGAGGTTGGCCAGATAGATCCGATGATGACAGCTGGGGGTGATGGGAGGAAGACCCCCTTTGGCCACCACTGGCGGCAAATTTTGGATCCTGTCGGCTGTTGTTCAGGAAGTCACGATGTGTTTGGGGTGGAAGTCTGGAATCTCGGTCATCTCCATGAAATGATTGGTTGGCGCCATGCGGGGATGGATGACCATGAACTTGAGAGTGGTATTGGCCCGATGGTGGTGATGGTTGCTGTTGCTGATTGTTGTAAGGTTGAGGACCAGTAGATGAGGAAGAGGCATACGACCTTCTCTCTTGAGCCGAGGGTGGCGGGTAGTTCCTGTGACCAAATGGAGGCTCCTGTCCAGCAGGATACCTACCTCGACTGTCGTGGGAAGTCTGAGAGAGTCTGTTCCGGATTGACCCGTCTCCACGACCTGGCGGAGGATTCTGCAGAGGATGGTTGTATCCTGGATAAACTTGGTCGGAGTTCTGGATTGAGGGATGCGGATTGTGAGCATGACTGCCATTCACGGTATTCCTGAGATCTCCTCCATGCACGTCCCTTTCATACATCGAACCTTGTCTTGATGTATCTGCTGGTTGCAAGTAGTATCGGTCTCCATCCTGCTCCCTGGGAAAGTAGCTGTCTGGTCTTCTGTGAGAATTATTCAAATCTACATAGTCGTCTGCTGAGCCCCTGCTATTGTTCAAATGTCCTTGGTGGGTCAGTTCCCTGTCCACGACTTGGGGGCCGGGGCCGGGGCCGGCGTAAGAACTGCGTTGGTCGGGTCCCGCCATGCTGCTCCGCACAGAATCTGGAGCAAAACCATCTCGGAGTGGCTTGTTGATTTGGTGCGGGGGATATCTCCCTCCGAGCACATCTCCTTGGGGAAGTTGCTCCCTGAAGTCATTCTGTCTGAACCTGTCCTGGAGATTATCCTGCCCTCTTGCCTGGTTGTTGGAGCTCGGGAAGCTGTCGCCCCTCACAGGGTCACCAAATCCTACGTTTGGATAGCCTCCTCTCTTAGGGGAAGGAGCCATGGCGTACGAGTCTCTGTTTGAACTGCCTTGGCTGACATAGCTTTGCCGCTGGCTTTGCTGGAAGATAAATGGGTAGACCCCACCAATACGGGGTGGGTTTGGATTTGCCTCCATTGGGCTTAGGTCATTGTCGTAATCTTTGTAGCTCGGAGATTGTTGATCTTCTGGGGACAACGCTGGAGGCTGCTGATGAGGAGGCTCTGAATGGCTCGAGTCTTGATGGTTGTACGGTCGGAAATTATGCAAATTTTGGAAGGAAGGGTTTGAACTGGGGGAACTGTTGCTGCCGATATCGCCAAAAGAATCAGGATGCTGCTTGCTGCCAAAATCCTTGGACGGATAGTGGCGCAGGTTGTTGTTGGTTTCTCTCTGGAACCTGGGGAAGTGGACGAGAGATGAATGAGAATTCCCAAACTTTGTAGTAAGAGGAAAATATGTCCACTATATATTATATATAATCAATATACTTTTATTCTAAGAACCCGTAAAAAATCAATATCACAAATAAAGAAAAACACGGAAATGGATAAAGGAAAATTTGAAGTAAAAAACGAACCGAAAACAGAGTAAAAAAAATAAATACTGCTACTGAATTATTATCTATTTGATATTTCTTGTTTTACCATATGACCTTGTGGTAATAACTGATTCTACCAAAACTTCTGGAGACACTGTCTTCAAGCAAACCGTCCTGATACACGAAGGGACGGGAAAAGAAAATTTTGAAGACAGAAAATAAGAAGACATAAAAAAATGAAAGAAAAGAGAGACAAAATATTGAATGAATATCAAAGGAGAAAATGGCAGAAAATGAGACAGAGAGTTCACATCTGAAATAAAAATAAAAAGATATAAAAAAAAAAAGTTTATGATAGGAAAAATGGTTATGAAATACCAAAGCAGAAACATGCAACACGCAAGTATTAAGTGGTTGATGTCAACTGACCCTGTTTGTCCGTTGATCAAGGAAGCTTGTCTCAGCAAGGACATCCACAACACCAGCTCTGCGGAGTCTTCCGTTGCAAGGTATACCGTCTTCGTATTTTCGTGCTCAACCTGTTAACACAAAATACATAATTACCTTATCGGTTAAAAATTTGAAACATGAAAGGTTTAATCAATATGCATAGAGGAATATCATATTCATGACATGCTATTGTGTGTATGTGTGTGTGTGTGTGTGTGTGTGTGTGTGTGTGTGTGTATGTGTGTGTGTGTGTGTTTGTGTGTGTTAGTTTATCAGTGGTTTTAGGCACCATGACACACAAAGGTCATAGAGTGGAAGATTACAGGATGGAATTTGGTACAAGAACAGGTCAAACCACCTACACAAATCAACGACGTCCCTGAGAGATGGTTGACAATGACAAAGAACATTATATTTCCTTAGAAAAATACACAACAGCCACTGCCCACAACAGCATAATCGTCCAGGAAGACCCAGGGTCTTTAAATCCCCTTTGTGTATAAAAGTACCCATTACACCTAATTTGTGACCCTGCAGTTCTGTACCAAAAGGCATTAAATGGGGGATAATGACCACTGACACCAAAACAAGAACACAAAAGAAAAAGGGAACGAAAAAAAAATTATGTGTACGTGTGTTTGTGCTAACAGCAGTAAAAGTGCTGGAAAGAGATGAGGGGGGCCAGAGGGAAGGGGAAGAATTCATGATAGGAGTAGAGTGGGACAACGGATTGCCGAGAGGAGGAGAGATCGTCCACGAAAGGGTAGGAACGAAACTCCCGGGCTACG
>JBCIKM010515402.1:0-19291 GCA_039654465.1 Melibe viridis | reverse complement strand
GAGAGAGAGAGAGAGAGAGAGAGAGAGAGAGAGAGAGAGAGAGAGAGAGAGAGAGAGAGAGAGAGAGAGATTTGAAGGTGACGGCTATCATAATGCTTCTTTAAATTTGTGATTTCATTTGAAAATTGTGAGAATTCTAATCTGCATGATTATAATAACAAAGCTCTTACTAATGAATCAAACATACAATATGATATTGATACCAATACTGTTGCCTGTGCATTGCAAAAAAATTTAAAGAATAGCTTTGAGCTTAATTCAAGAATTTTTTTCAAGCTGAAGTTTTAATAATGTTTACCTTGTAAGTTTTGTTGATTACTTTTTGTTTTTGTTGTTTTAGCAAATTGTATCATGAACAAATTTATTTTAAAGCAAAGGAGAAAGGTTTTACTCAATTGTAAGTCTTGTTTAAACAAATAAGCTACATTTCTGATCAAACATGCCATAGCTGGAACTTAACTCTTTTTACTTAACAAAGTACGTAGCACTGAACTGATTCACCTATAAGCTATATGGATTAGACAGGTTTATCTGACAGGAATGCATTAAATCCATTATCATAGATTTTGACGGGATACTTCATCGTTTTTGTATGACACTTGTATTTTTTTTAACACACCTTGAGCAATAATTCAGTGGAATTGACATACTTAGTATATGTGTTTTTCATCTCAGTTAAACATGCTGCCGCATAATAAAATGCATCAACAAGTTTTTTTAAAAATATCAATCCTTTGGCAAATTTTTGAGTGAAATTTTTAACTCCTAAGGAAGTGATCTATTTGGCACCCAATTTCCATTTTTCCTTTTTTCTTTTTATGAACTGTGATCATTTTAAAAGACATCTCTTCAATTTTGAAAGCCACAGACCCAATAAGGTATAACTATGAGTGGTTTATGAGAATGGCTATCACCAACATTATCGATGCATTCTTCAGTCCATTTAACTTTTGAATGGTTTGTCAAGACTTGAATTATGAAACGATAAATGGCCTTCTGAAATTCACAGTGAACGTGATGGAGATCGCTCTAGTTTTTCAGCCTCTGAATAAAAGTATTTGCTTCCCGCTACACAAATGAATGTACTTGTGTACCTTATGTGTTGTCCCAAAGCAGAGTAAAGACCTCCAATTAAATGCCAAGGCTGTTCTGAATATTTTCTTGCTGTAGGTAACCATGATAAGTTATAATTATAATGACTGTATGACATATTTAAGGCTATCTTATGACATTGCTGCTTTGAAAATCAAGGCGTTTTTATACATTAAAATGATCAAATATGAGTGAAGAAACATTAGTATAAATTGTCCTTGATAAACCAGATAATAATGATAGATTTATAACAATAATTGTACATTGACATGAGTTGAAACTAATTCAAAAGACCAATCAAATCATTGCATAATTAATCTTACATTACATATTATATCAAGCTAGTTTGTGCGCTTGACTTTTATAAATATAAAAGAAAAAATTGTGTTTTAGGTGGCAGCATGTACTTGCTTAAATTTTAAGAAACCTCATGCTTTCGCTCACTGAGACCTTTATAACATGTTGAGACTTCTTTTTAGGACTGCAACATAGTACTGTAATATATTCTTATATCTAAAAGATTATAGAGAAGAAGAGGGAATGAATGACTGATGAACAAATGAATTGATTTTATCTTGAAAATGAGAAATATTTTGTTGATGTATAGATAAAAGGTACCACTCATTTCAGCCCTAATAAATGGTTGATAACTTATTTTTTTGTTTCTTATTGATTAAACTGTTCTGGAGAATATTGAGAAATGACGAGGTTCTCTTGAATTAAGTTGCCTTGCCACCTGAGTTTTCTTTTGTTCTAAATGATACAATGTAATTGTTTGTAAAATCTTGCACGAGAAGCGTTTGACATTGACATTAATATCCGACTCTTTTTGCCATTGAAACATTTTAATTTCCATAACAATCTATGTGTAAGGCCACGGAGTAGGCCGTCTGGTGGGAGTTTTCCTCCAGTCTGTTTGACGCTTGTATAATTTACAAAAGTGCTGTGATTTGAGTAGTCCTTGAAGACTTCACTCCAGTACAATTCATATTCCCTTTTTTAAACCATTGGAATGTCAAAAGGACGCAGTGAAAACTCCTGCAAAAAAGCAACTCAACTCTGCTCATGGTCTAAGGCTTTTTGTCCTCCTGCCATGAGGAAATAACACAAAATGCTCTTTCAGTATTTAAGGTTAAGTAGAACACTGATATAAAGAACAGCTGGGTTCTTTATATCAGTCAGGATTAATGTATTGACTCTTTATAAGGGGCTTAAAAGTCTGTTCTTTATAACAATCAGTTTTTTATAAGAGTCTGCTTTATACACGTGCTCAACTAAACAGTGGAATCGGATTAAGTCTACACATCAGGACATAGAAAAAGTGTTGACTTTTAACTTACTTTAGGCAAGGTTGACTTTATCAATTTGTGAAAAATATGTTGTAGGATTACCGTGCATTAAGTCACTTGCTGCTTTTATGGGTGTTTTGTTTTCGTTTTTATACAAATAGGGCGAACGCTATGACTACACCAGCAAAACAATGAGAAAAGGCACTTATCTTCCTCTTTTCCAAGTATTTTGCCATCCCTTTCAGTCGTTGACTTCCTCAGAAACAAAAATACAAATATAAAGAAGGGAAAAAATGAACCATTATGCTGTCACGAGTGATGGCCATTGCTTATTTTTGTGAGAGATGATATTTTTTGTCATAGTGGACCGATCCTCTGCCTGTCTTCATTTCTTCTGATCCAGAGTTCTTCCCGGCTCATTGGAACTGGGTACCCACACTGCTTAGGCGGTATTAAGGGATATGGATACCAAAACAAAACAATATTTTTTGTCATCGTAAATCATCTCTCTGTGGTGTCGATATGTGTTTTGAGAGATGATATTTATTTTCAGAGTAAATCATCTCTCTACTGTTTGTGGTTTGATCTGTTCCCTCTTTTAACTAATTCTATCATCTTACTTTCCTCTGGGCTCCTCTATGACCCTCATGTGTCGTGGGGCCCTAAAACCCCCAATAAACAAACAAACAAAGAAATTGAAATAGTTAAAAAACTAAAAAAGATAAAAACACCCAGTGTTTAGCGAAAGTTTAGAATGTGATCTACTAAGTTTTGTAGGTAAGAAGTATCAAAAAGTTAAAGCAAACATTTTTCCACTGTCCACTGATGTGTGTTTGTTTATTTATTGCTTGTTTTAGGGCACCACAACACACGAGGGTCATACAGGGGTCCGCCAACAGGACTAAAAATTCGAAGTTTTCAATCTGCTTTTAATGATTTAAAGATGTTTTTCCTCTTCTCCTGCTGTAACAGTTATTTCCATATATTTTAAAAAACACATTATACAGTGCCCTTTTTTTACAATTTTAAAATGAGATATTAAAATTTATGTAAATATTTTAGGTGAGGAATAACACTGTCACTGAGATGTGTGGTAAAGAACGATTTTTGATGCAAAAAGTGAAATAAAAAACAAAGTGAACTCTTGTGAAGCTTTACCCCAGATAAAGAATTAAAATTGAAATAACATGAAAAGTAACTAAAATTTAAACATCTTGTTTTTGTGCAGATGGAGAAGTGTGCCTATCGCCTAATCTCTGAGGTTAATATAGGCATCACCCCTATTGATGTCTACCTTTTCTTCGGTTATGTCAAAGACAATTTGTATGCAAAATGTGCAAACAGCATTGGCGCATCAAGTCAAGATACGGGAAGTTGTACCAATGCAACAAAACACACGGATAGAGTTAAAATGACAGTTGGAGAAATTGAAGGACAATGACAGAGCATTTTAGGTAAATTGAACAAGAGTTCACTTTAATTTTTATTTCATCTTCTTTTGCATCAAAATTCAATTTTTTCAGATTTTGACCACTCTCCACATATTACATCACTGTAGAAAAATGGGTGGCTGTATCTTTTTCATTCTTAGTACCAACAATATTTAGATAATTTTCACTTTTTTAGCTATTCCAATTCTTAATCGCCGGGAGTAATAAAATGACATCCTGTACATGGGTAGACGAAGTCACAATTTCTGATCAACAGGGAGAATGAGAGACGCCAATGTTATCCATGGCTAAGGCTGGCTGGCAATGAGTCCTTGTCTCAACCAAAGTGTGTTTATACATAAGACTAAGACTGATACTCTTGTGAGTAAACTCTGGAATCAACAAGAATGACAAAGGGCTTTAATAGATGATAACTGATGCAGGTGTGTGTGTGTGTGTGAGTGTGTGCGTGTGAGAGAGAGAGAGAGAGAGAGAGTGAGAGAGAGAGAGAGAGAGAGAGAGAGAGAGAGAGAGAGAGAGAGAGAACTGTCAAGAAGAAAGAAAAGCTTTTAAAAAGCCTTTACAAAAGTAAACAACACTGGGATGGACTATTTTCAATGTTATCTATTCATGCTTACAATTGCAAAAGATTGGACATGAATCAAATTTATATCATAAACTTGATCTAACCCAAATCTTACATTTGAACCAAACAGAACTGACAAAATTCACCTCATTCAATTAACTATTCACCAGCATTCATAGCAACAGCTTCAGAATAAAATAAAAAAAAAAAAAAAAAAAAAAAGAAAATTCAGTCGTCATTAAATGTGATTTTAGTTCCTGCAAAGGCTTTGATTCCTGCCTGCTGAGCTTTGCGTTTTCGACTTGCTTCCCAAGAAGGATGCAATTTCTCTGTTGGTTTCGGTGCTGAGTTTGAACCTGTGGGTTAAAAAAAAACACATGAACATGAGGTTTGGTGATTTACTGATGATGATGAGATTTTTTTAGCATAATGAGGCTGTTTAGCCTTTCCACATATTAAATCTCTGATAAATGTGCACATTGTAGGAAAAGAACTAAAATTCAATAATAACAAAAATACCCCCCCCCCCCCCACTTCTCCCTCAGCAGAATAATTAATAAAATTAAAAAAAAAAAGATTGCTGCTATGATGAGCTTTAGAATGCAGGAGCCAGATACAGCAATAAAGAACATTTACAATCGTAATATCTAAAAATAAAAGTTTGGCAACTGTTATCTTGATGGAGTAAACCATGTATAGTAATCAATCCATTATAGCATGAGAAAGTAATAAATTTGGTAAGATTATAACAATTTATGTTAGAAATTGCCTCAGCAAAACTATTATTTCAATAATGACAATAAAAAAAATAAAAAAGGGAAAACCCTCCAGATTTAAAGACCCTCTCATTTCTTCAAAAATTGTTCAATTTCAACCAAATTTTTGTTGGTAGTAAAGGAACTGCAGGAGACTTTGTTCACCAAATTTTATGATCATAGGTCTTGCATTCAAGCTGTGGTATTTTTACTGAATACACCCATAAACACCAATTGCATGTTTTTTTATGTTTCCTGCCTAAATCAAGCAAAGTGTTGCCCAGAAAACGGTGGCCATTTTAATCACACAATGGGTTGAGTATTCCCAGCTGATGTAAATTTTGACATGGACAGTTTCATTATTCAATACAGTGTCCAAAAGGTGACACAGCTGTTAAGGTGGACGCAGCATAAAGTCTTGTTGTGAGAATGTGTATCACGGAGGGGCTGGTAGTGTTCAGGTTCTACAATTCCAACAAACATAATCAAGAATAACTTACCGGTTTGACTACCCGGTGAGGGGAGTGACCTGTGAGAAACAATATGAAAAATAATATTTAAACATCTAGCCGTATCAGATAGTTAAAAACAACTGCAAAAACTCTCTGCAGCACCCCTCACAAAACAGTAATTACCTTATGCTTTCTTTTTACTGATGTAAAGACTGAAAACATAACTTTTTACTGAAAAATATCCTTTTCTCTTTTATACTATTCTTCTAATCAAGAACCACAACTATGTTAAGAGGTTTCACTGAAAAGAGGTCATCATGGAGAAAGCTCTTCTTTATGAGTGCGGATTTGAAACCTTTGTGTGTTAGTGTTAACTATCATTTAATTTAAGAAGGCACAATTATCACATAACAGAGCATCTCAAATTATTTCTAACTCATAGGAAAATGACAATGCATGATATTTTATGCTTTGAACCTAAATCAAGCAAACTTTTGGAATTTTGTTTAAATTTCATCATTAATGAAATGATATAGCTTTTCCAAGACTAATCCCCTATAATATTCTTCATGAACCTGTACTAAGGTATAAAATACCTGTATTTATTTTACTCAAACTAAAACTGAAGGAAAATGTGAGATATAAGAAAAGAAGAAAGCAGGTTTCCACATGAATTTAATTTATTCCATGTCAAATTGCTGGCATGAAGAACTCCTACATCTACACTCATCCCCTAGTTGCAATGCCCATTGACATTGAGCAACTTGAGTGTATAAGTGGTAAGACGAGATGAAGTATCTATAATGTTCATGTTGTTAATTAATATCAAATAAACTATGAACAGAGCAAGCATATTACCTTTTAAAATCATGGTTGGTGTACTTTTAAATAGACTATTTAGGCTTTAAAAATTACAAGATGTAACAAGCACCCCTCCCCCCCCCCCCCCCAAAAAAAAAAAACAACAACAAAAACCTGAAAAAACCAACCCCTGTATTTTTAGTAAAAGTTTGACAAACCTTCCTGCATTGGCAGATCCCTGAGCTGTCATCTGGATCTTCCTGTCTCCTGATTTGAAAGTCTCTTTTCCTTCATCTCTGCCCCTCCGATCAAATCCTCCTCTGCCTCTACCTTGGAATCCACCTCTACCTCCCCCACTCCCCATATTTTGGAATCCACCTCTACCTCCCCCACTTCCCATACCTTGGAATCCACCTCTACCCCCCCCACTCCCGATGAAACGACCATCTCCTCTCCCTCTTCCCCGTCCCTGAGGAAAACTGCCTCTCCCGCTTCCTGAAAAACCTGTCCTCTCCTTTAACCTCTTGTCATCTCCTGGGCGATAGAATAATGACTTTGTCAGTTTTTTATTTCCACTGAATTTTTCCTGAATATCTGTATCATCTTCCTCATAAAAGTCATTTTGATCTGTCACATCTTCCTCCACGAAATCTTCTTCCTCCATTTCCCCGCCCTCAAAGAAAGGATCCCGTGGCAACCTGTGAGGTTTATTCTCACTTTTTCTCAGAAAAGCCGGTACACTCTTGATTTTCTTCAAGGATCTCTTTGAGAGTTTGGTGTCCTCTTCTTCCTCTTTGCCAGACTCCTCAGAATCACCTTTAGAGGAAGTTCTGCCCTCTTCCTCATCCATGTCATCACTTTCACTGACATCATCTCCATCATCACTGCTTTCATCTCCAGTGTTATCACCTTCTATATCCAGCTGTTTGACAACACATTCCTTGTCGCGTTTCATAATTTTTGGAGGTGGTTCATCATCTTTTTTTTCAGACTCAACAAAATCTCTCTCTTTGTCTTCCTCCTCAACTTCTCCTCCTTCTTCCTCCTCCATCTCTTCTTCCTCTGTATCATCTTCGTCTTCTTCATCCTCATCTTCCTCTTCCTCCTCCTTTTCTTCTTCTGTGTTGTCCTCTTCCTCTTCTTCTTCTTCTTCCTCTTTGTCTTTCTCTTCTTCGTTCCTGATGCTAATTTCATTCATAGAGTCATTCTTTTTCCCCTTCCCAGATCTTGGTGTCTTAGTATTTCCAGTATCACTTTCTCTGTTACTGCCGCTTCCTTCAATCTGACCATCTGAAACTTTTGATAGTAACCTTTTGCTATTTTTGTCTTGACTTGAAACAGTCTGATACTGCTTCATAATCTTTTCATGATTTGCTTTCGCATTTTCCTCACATATAGCTTTTCTCTCTAACTTAATAGCATCAAATGTTTGTTTTGACTTATCACAATTTGCATTCACAATTTGATCATCTATTTCATATGATAAACCATTATTTTCTAGATCCTTTGGCAGTTCTAAATCACTTCCTTTAGAGTCATTCATTCGTTTAAAGCGGTTATTCCTATCATTATCAGTCTCACTCTTCTCCATTCCTTTAATCAGATCTGAAGATTTAGCTTTCTTTTTGCTTTTCTTTTTCTTCTTCTTTCTATTTGGTCCTAGTAAGTTTTCAGTTTCCTCATCCCTAAAAAGACCTTGATTGTAAGCCTCTGTCATCAGTTTTGAAGCGTTGATATTCTCGACTTGGCTTATCCGGTTATGATCTTTCTTGCTTGACTTAAACTTCCTCCCTGTTTGCTGCATTAATAAGAGAGCAACAAGGTCTCTCCAATCACTGTGCTCCTCTCTGAACTTGTTTACAGCTTCTTTCATGAACTTGTAGTCAGCAAACCTTGCAAGAGCTCTTGCTGTTGATGAGGTGGTTTTCTACATTTAAAAAAAGAGAAAAAGAAGAATGAAAATAAAAAAATATCATTAAGGTGTAAGAAATATCCAAAAATGACAAAAATACATTAACAATAGAACAGTTGATGTAGGATGAAGAGAAAGTCTGTTTTATTTTATTGCTAGAGATGAAACAATTTTCTCAAACTATTAGTAAGACAGGTGATGGATTTGGGAATACAACCGATACTCTCAGTACTGAAAAATAAAAAGATGCACAAAAACACCTCTTCTCACTGAATAAAGAGACTTTGAGTGAGGTGATTAATAAAATCTGAACAACAAAAAAAAACCCCATGAGAAATGGAGGAGTCTAAGGACAACTCGGGTTTAGATCCAATACAGCAGGTCAAGAATTTTGATTTTCTGGTACTTTTCAAAATCATTTTCCTCTGTTATCTCGTGCCCACTAAATCTGATTTCTTGAAATTATAAATAAATTACCTGTGCAACTTCTTCAAAAGAAGAGACATTTGCAAGAGAATACTTTGTAATCTTGTCATCCTTTAACGCCTGGAAAAAAAAAAAAAAAACAAAAAACAATGGAGGGAACATTGTTTACAAAATAATATGGCAATCTGTTGATGCATGGAATAATGATCATACAGTCTGAGACAAAGAAATTTAAGCCCTGTTGAACATTTTTTTACAATTCTCATTCATAAATAGTAAATGCCCTAATAGGATTTCTTTGACCAGCAGCTCAAAGCTGTTTGCTCTTTGGTTTAGATTTTTCTTTTTTCAAAGTTGAGTCATGCGATGTGAGACACAATGATTTGAAGAGCCATAAAATGTTGCTAAACATGGGATAGATATACCAAAACAAAATGATATTTTTGTTAAAACCACATTTTTCACGGCAGGTACTTTTCAGTAAAGAAATATTTACATGTCATTGAAATGATGGCCAACTCTCATTTCAATACAGGCCCATTCCATTTTACGTGTATTACATTTGGAGACAGATTTTTTTGGTTTTCCCCTCCACCAATTCTTAATTATAAATTTTAGGCATTTAGCCTTTTTCATGAAAGAAGTTAGAATGCTGTTTTTGCTTCCTGATATTTAATCTGAGCTCTCCATCTCCATCTTTTCGCGTGACATGGTCTTAAAGTTCCTGTTGCGTGTGTTACATGGAGAAAATGGCCATTTCAGGTTGTCTTCAAACTTATTTGATTTCCTTCAAATTTAATGGGCTTTGGTCTTTGCTCTATTCATACAGTGTGGGAAAGGCGTAACTGATGGTGCAATTTCAATTTGTAAGAAAAAAATATATTTTAAAGTGGGACTTTTTTTTCGTTGGTATCTGTTACATGTATTACATTTTATTTGTTTTGTGTGTTACATCTTCAGATCTGATAATCTTTATTCTACATTTTAGTCAAGTTTTATTATTGATTTTCCACAGCTTGTCAAAATAAGGTGGCTGGCATTGCAAAAACCATATGTGATTCCACAGACCTTCAAGAAAATGTAAGTTTATAATTTACAATACTTTTTTTTTGGTTTTTTTGTTGTTGTTGTTTTTTTTTGTCCAGGGTCATTCCTAACTTTTACGACCCTTGTTGATTTAGTACTGAAAATACGTGTTGGTAGTTTGAAAAGGGTCAGTAATAGCCATTAACCTGTTAGCATTCCGCTGTTCTGCCATTCACATATATTATAAAGAAATATTAAAAGTATTTATTTTTGGACATATTGTAATATTTTTTACATTTTATAGATTGCTTGATTGCAAAATTAATTTTCTTAGAGTAGCTATATATATATATATATATATATATATATATAAATATAGGTCATTAGCACATGATCCCTGAGGTACACCTATTTGCACTAAGAATCTCGTCTCATGTTTTGTGCTACTATTGTTAAAAAATAGCCCCACGTATCCTAAAATGGGTTCATGAGGAGGTAATAATATGTGGATTACAAATAGGGAGGATTGTGGTGGCCTGAAACAATCTATTGAATAGTATCTAGACATTAATATTTTCTTCACAATAGTGTATAATGCAGGAAAATGTGTAGACATTCCAAAATTCTATGGGGTTTTTTGGCTCTTTTTCAGCATGAGCAACCCCCAGTGAATGTTAAAAGTAAGCAAAGACAGACGAAGAAAGATCAAGATCCCTCAAACCTTGCAAATGAAAGTAAAAGTAGACTGGAAAGCTTGGGGAAGAAACGGGAAAAGGATGGGTGTGTACATAAAGTGACCAAGTGGTGTTTGAACAGCCTCACCTTCAATGTGCGTTATGTTGAGTGCTTGAAAATGAAGAGAGGCGAGCCAAACATTCTCTTACATTTAATTTTGTTCCTCTTTTGCAAGGATTTTAACACCCCATTTATTCCAGAGTGTTGACTTCAAGCGAGTTTGATACCGAGATCGTTGACTTCATCAGAAACTAAAATACTAAAATAAAGAAGGAAAAAAAATGGGACCGCTGCCATATGCTGAATTACAGCGAGAGTTGACTTGAAGCAAGGTGACTTTATCCTGATTCCACTGTATCATTATACACTGCTTTGTTTTCTTCTACACATTTTTAATTTTTCAGTAACTTTGATGCCAACTTACCCTAATTGATTCTATTTCATGTAAGTATCTTTGAGCTTTTTCAAGATTTTTCTTCTTTGCTTCTTCTGTCCCTCTGAGGAAAAGAGAAATTTGAGTTTTGCATCTGATAAAAAGATTTGTATGATAAAAGGCAAAATATCACTAGAGATAGTCAAAATTCTAAAAAATTTTCTTTTAAAAAATGCTTCTCACTTCAAAAGGTTCCTGAATAAATCTGGACACACCTCTTCGAATGTCATTCAAGCCACATGCACGAGTAACACAGCCAAAACACAAGTAGGGATCTTGAGTTAAAAATAGAATATCATGTACTCCAAAGTATCAGTCGATACTGTATACAAGCAAAACATCAGACAAAAGAGGAAGAAAACACATACATACTCACACATCCATACAATCAGGAAAAATTATACTAGGGCATTGTTTGAATTGAGAAGATTATCACAAGATGCATTATGAACAGCATTTTTTCCTCACCCATGAGTTTAAAACACTTGCCTATTTTGACTATTTGAACGCTTTTCAGTTGCATTTTAAAGCCCATGGAGATTTTCCCATTACAGAATGATAAACAAGTCTGAGTGGCTCATGGGATTCCTTGCAAATTGGTTGAGCAAATTTCAAAACACTTAAGGTTTAATTTACTCTTGACTCCGTAAATTCCTACATTTGAATTTGACAGGAAAAAAAAAAGACAATTTTTAAATGCTTGTTTTAATACAGAATCTTTCTGTAAAAGCAAATCTTAATGACATTTAATCAAACAAACCCATAAAAAATCATTGTATACAGAGTCATGAAAATAACAAATTTTAACCCTTTAAAAAAATAATTAAACTTACTTCTTGTTCTTTAGGCCATTTATATTACGGGTCAATTTGTTGATTACATGTACTCTTGTCCGCCTCACAATTGCACGCATGTTGACCACCTGTGGATCAATTTCTTGAAAGCTTTAACAACCAAAAACATAATAGTTGAAAGAGAAAAGCAACTTTTTTATTACTTTTATAGAAGTAACAGCAGTACAACAAAAAAATGATAATCATGGACTTCTTCAATGTAATACATCTGTGTGACTGCCTTGAGTTGGCCCTGACCCACTTGACTGTCTGCGTAATTGCTGGGTTGTAGCTAGAGGCTCTCAGCGGTTACTCATTAAGAATTCTTTCATGAACACAAACCTGAATCCTCATCCATCACCACATAACTGCTTAGCTAGGATAAATACTACTCTCCCAGAGGATTGTTGGCGCAAAGGCAAGCTCTACTGGTAAGGTGTTCAGTACGCCAAAGGGCAAGAGTTCGAATCGAATCCTGACCAGGGCTATCGTGGTTAACCATGGACAACACAGGTTATAGCGCCTCTGTTGTTTCAACGTGATCCGAAGCATCAAAACTGACGGCAGACAACTCGAGTACCTAATTGTATCACTATAACTCAAAATGATACCTTTGTTAACAAACCCCTAAAGCATATTTGTAAAGATTTAAAGTGGAGAGAATGCGTACTGTAAACAAATGTAAAATGTCCGATGTGTACCTTTTGCATGACACCGGGTCCCGTTAGCCAACAGAAATTAGCGACAAAGTACCAATGCGAGGCTGACCAATCAGAAAATTGGATATAATATTTAACACACGGTACTGTGAAGTGTGTCCTGTGACGAGGGAAAGGGCACGTAGGTAAACAGACAGAAGCCTTATCGAGTCAGACTGTTGAGGACCGGAATCTAGAACTAATTTAAATTAAAAAAAGGATTTTTTTTAAAGAAAAAAAAACACAGCGATGAATCCTGTCTAATATATCTTGCTGCATTTACGGGTGGGAATGATGCAAAAACTGTTATCACGATTTTGAGCTTAACGCAAGGTGTTCAATCCAGTTCAGGATCTCTTTTGTCATTCTTCTATTTATAACTTGCTTGCTGGAAAGATGGCTATCAATGGCACATAACAGTTGTTATTCTTGGAACGGTTTCCATCAATTGTGGCATAAAAAGTTTACTTCTAAGCCCGCAATCATGTGGGATGATTGTGTTGTCTTAGTTTTTCATGTAAGGTGGTTACCTGATAAAATGATACCATCTTTAGGTTTAGCACAAACAAAAGAATTTGTGTTCCCGGGTTTGTCCTTTGAAATGAGAGATGAGAGAGAGGTTAAAAATAATTATAACTTACCTTTTCATCCGTGAATGCTAAAATCAACCATGTCTTATCACTTTTCAAAAGGCACCGCAATTGCGTACCCCCTGTTCCGCAATTCTGGACTGGGGGTTCGAAAGAGCGGTACTATGGGTAAGAAATTGCGGTATTAGGGGTACGAAATAAGAGAATGGGGTACGAAATAGCGGGACTCTGGTTGTTCTCTTAAACAATGGTTTTTTAACTATTTAATCACACATCAGCAAACTCTGACTCGACACACGTTTCACACAATTGATTAAAAAATAGCATGAAAATGTCCAGTTGCGAAAACAAGCAGGAGTAAACACACAAAACAGAATTTCCTGTGAGGGTACGAACTGGGGCTACATTACTATAATCTATACCCTGCCTCGGTGCTTAGGCAGGGGGGAAAACATTTTTTTTTTTTTTTTTTTTTACAACATGACATTTACCTATTACATCCACTTAGGATTGACTCCCATGATATGTGAATCAAGTATACTCTCAAACCAGTGCAATGCTGTACTTTGTAAGCCCATATAAGTTCTCTAGTACAATCATCCACATCCACTGCCCCCTCGCAGATTTGTGCATTCAGTCATTTCGAGATGTAGTGTGGATACTCAAGCAAGACCAAATGAGACTCAAGGAAACTGACGTTTCAAACTCACCTTCTTATTCAATGTCATCAAATCAATTGATGCATTTACTGCAGTATCAATGCTTCGGTTTTCCATTTTGAGAATGAAATGAAGATGTGTTTGTTGTTGTGTACCTTCAGACGAGTGGACGAACGTGGGTTTGTTGTGGTTGACTATTGAAATAAGATACGCAACGGATGGAAGTTACCAACAGTTGAAGCAAAAAAATTCAATGTTACCGTCAAATAATATTTTCGCTTTTCTTCATCTTTTTTAAAATTTATTTATTTATTTGTTTATTTATTTATTTATTTATTTATTTATTTATTTATTTATTTATTTATTTATTTATCTATTTTTTTATTTATTTATTTATTTATTTATTTATTTATTTATTTATTTATTTATTTATTTATTTATTTATTTATTTGTTTAATTTTACAGTTTTATGATTATTGTAACTTCGTGACAATTAATTTTGATCATTGCCTGGATAGCCAGGAATTACTCTTATTCTACAAGCCCAAATAGACCATGGCAAGATATCCATGTTTTCTGTCTTCTACGATGAGACTACCTTGATACTCGGTTGTTTGCTAAAATCAAAATTTTAAGGCAAAAATTTCTTTAGATATGCGGCCACAGTACTATGCATCATGGAATGAGCTTTCAGACGATTTCAGGGCAACATCACACTTCATTTATTTTAGATCTTTAGTGGCTACTTTGAATGGAAAAGAATGTCAATGCAATACATGTATTTAAAAGTAATTTTATCTTTATTCTTCCTTCCAAATTTTCATTTCTTTAATTATCATTTCTATTTTAATCTATTATAGGTACTACTACCACAACCACCACCACCACCACCACCACCATCACCACCACCACCATCACTACTTCCATGTACAACAACAACTACTACTACTACCACAACCACCACCACCACCACCATCACCACTTCCATGTACAACAACAACTACTACTACTACTACTACTACTACAACTACTACTACTACTACTATTACTACTACTACTGCTGCTGCTGCTGCTACTATTACTACTACCACAACTAATTTTAATAATAATATGTTTGTCTATTGGTTGTTTTAGGGCCCCAGGTTACACGAGGGTCATAGAGGAGCCCAGGGGAAAGTAAGATGGTAGAGTTAGTTAAAAGAGGGAACCGATCAAACCACAAACAGAAAAGAGATGATTTACTCTAAAAAATAAATATCATCTCTCAAAACACATATCGATGATAAAGATAGATAATTTACATTGCCAAAAAAATATCATCTCTCACAAAAACAAGCAATGGCTATCACTCATGACAGCATGATGGTTCAGGAAGACCCAGGATCTTTAAACCTCCTTTGTGTACAAAAGTACTCAGTACGCTTAACTTGCGACCCTGCAGTAATATACCAAAAGACATGAAATAAGGGAAGACCACTGAGTTGTAAACAAGACAACAAAAACAGGACATCACAGAAAATGGGGAAAATTTTTATTTGTTGATGGTTTTACGGCACCACAGCACACGAGGGTTATAGAGGCGCCGGAGAGGAAAGTAAGAAGATAGATTAGTTAAAAGAGCAGATAAATCTTGACCGTACCAGAGACATTTCCACAGAGAGATGATTTTTGGGGAAAAAATACCATCTCTCACAGATAACTGACAGAGAGATGATTTACATGGAAAAAAAAATCATCTTCCAAAAAAAACAAAAGCAGACACACACACACACACACACACACGCACACACAGACAAAGGCACAACAGGCAGAGCCAAGACTATCTAAAAGAACTTAAAATATCAGTGTATGTGTGTTTGTGAAATAGAACATGCGAGAGAGTGCTAGTAAACAAGACGATAGCTCTAGCTAAAAGATAAGAGACAGAAGTAGACCCACCGAGGATAGTGGCAGGGTAATTGTCTTCATCGGTTGATTCATGAACAAAACACTGGGAGTTATATTCTTGCTGAGACATCAATGAAGTTGAAAGTCTTCCCTTTGGCTTTACAACTCAGCTATGAGATGACTGGGTATAAAAGGCCTGGGGCCAAAAGGGGAAAAAGGAAAGACGATAGATTCAGTGTAAAAGAAGAGATACAGAAGTAGAAGTGCCTACCAGGGACACCCACCAACTGCCCACCATCAGTGTAAAAGAAGAGAACCAGAAGTAGAAGTGCCTAACAGGGACACCCACCAACTGCCCACCATCAGTGTAAAAGAAGAGAAACAGAAGTAGAAGTGCCTACCAGGGACACCCACCAACCGCCCACCATCAGTGTAAAAGAAGAGAAACAGAAGTAGAAGTGCCCACCAGGGACACCCACAAACAGAGAAACAGAAGTAGAAGTGCCCACCAGGGACACCCACCAATAGAAACAGAAGTAGAAGTGCCCACCAGGGACACCCACAAACAGAGAAACAGAAGTAGAAGTGTGCCCACCAGGGACACCCACCAATAGAAACAGAAGTAGAAGTGCCCACCAGGGACACCCACCAACAGAGAAGCAGAAGTAGAAGTGCCCACAAGGGACACCCACCAACAGAGAAGCATAAGTAGAAGTGCCCATCTGTGACACCCACCATCGTCTGCACTGATAAACTTCACAAGACACAAAAAATTTTTTAAAAAGGATTGATTTAAATTTCTCTCTTTATTCACAGAAATTATTGGAAACATCTGCAAAAATTCTTCGGTAAATCCATACGCTGCATATATCTTATACAAAAAAACCTTCACAGCTTAATACATCTAAGTACATAAAGTATTTTGATTCATTATGAAGTTTGCAATCCCAGATACAAAAAGAGAGATTTAAATATATGACATGAAGAGACTGGGAAGTGTGTTTAAACAGAAACAACCAATCACCCAAAAATGACCAAAATCTGTAAAGAAGCAAACTTTAGCATGTTATTGACAATCGAAGAAAAAAAAAATTAGGTAAACAAGTGAGCAAATTATAGTGAAAACAATCTAAAACATGAGGGAGATATTTTTACATGGTGATTTCAAATAATTCAATCTTCACTCAATTTTGTATAATTACTTTTACTTTATAATGAATTCCTGCCATGAGAAGTTTCAGCAACCAGAGTTCAAGTGGCAGATCCTGAGGTAAAGAACTTTATCAGTTATTCAATTATGCAGCATGTGCCATTTATATCACGAAAAAACAGAAGTTGAATAAAATAGCAGAAAGGAGACCTTTTCCTTCACTTGTGTAGGTCTCATCAAATTATTCTCAAAACAAAGAAACCAAGAAACCCTGACATAGCTGAACTGTAAACGATCTGGCAATACTTTCACTTAATAAAAAGGTCTAAAATTTGAAAAAAAAAAAAAAAAAAAAGATTACAAATATAAAGAAACAGTACAAACACAAATACAAAGCCCTATTTCAGCCACCAGATCACAACCTATGCGTCAATTTCATTTTGAATTATGCCTGATAAATTCAAATTGTCTCGCCAATAACAAGACAAATTCAATAGATAAAGCTGAAAACATAGCAAAAGTATTCACAATTATTTTTCAAGATGTTTAATTTTGCTGTTCAAACCTATCTTTCATATGTAATATCCACAGAGAGTGCTCTAACGAGCTAACAATGGGGTAATCACCAACTGGCAATGGTTGAAGATGATGTCATTGTCAGAACAGCATGCAAAGCTGCTGGTAGCATTGACCGCCCTAAGCACAAATGAACCCTTTTGCAGGAATCAATTTATTGAATTCTGCCCAGACAGCGGCCTTGCAGCCTACTCTTTTCGATTTCCAACCGCCAAGGATTCTTTAACATGCACAACGTACACACAGGGCCTCCTAGGTAATTGTCTGTCTCCAATTGGACAAGGTGCTCGATTCTCACCAAGGGGAGTGGCTTCCGACCAGAAAAACTACATTTTTGCTTTTCATGCGACTCAAACCTGTTGTCTCTTTACCTCTATGTGACCAGGAGGTGACAACAGACCAGAAATAGCAGGGAAAACTTTCTCTGTTAATGGGACTCGAACCCAGGACCTCTCGCTTGAGACCTCTCTGCCACAGATGTCCTGCTCCCCCCCCCCCCCCCCCCGGCCATATAAAAAATGTCCTATTTAATAAAGACAGCCCTAAGGCAAACGACTCATCCATGGTTAGTATAAAAGTATAAAAATTATGAGAAATCATTTAAATACACTTTAAAAAAAAAGGTTTACACTCTTTTCATTGAGTTGCGTTTAGTATCATTATGAATAGAGAACCATTTATCAGTCCTTGCATTATTTGTTCAATAATCAATACATTGAAGACAGTGCAGAAAAAAAAAAAAAAAGAAAAGCTCTATAAAACTGGTAATATATATTCACAGGTTTCTGAGTTGACTATACCATTATCAGGATAAAATTGAAAGACATGCAGATGGCTACACTGATTCATTCTCAGTAATCTGTTTAGATGAGAAATAAAACACTTACCCACATTTACTGATACATTTCATGATTTATGGCTTTGTATAAGTAGACGCATCATTGGGAGAAAAAAAAAAAAGGAAGAAACAAGAACAAAATATCCCTGCAAATATAGGTCCCTATCTCTGCTGATTAATTCCAAGGGGCAAGACTTTGTGATATAAAAAAAATCTTTTTCCTTAAATAAAGTACAACCACTGACACGCCTGATAAATGAGAACATGAATATTCATGAAGCACTCAAATAAAAAACAAAAACATGAGCAAACAATAAAGCAATATTGGTGTAAGTGAAAGAGATCAGAATCACTCAAACATTTCGAAGAACACTTCATTTCATTTTGTGATTTCAATCTTGAATTGATTTCAAACAGAAAACAAGCTGAAGCCCTTTAGACACATTATACCGATATGTCTACTAAATCTGACCCACTGTTTTCCTTGTCAAAACTTCACCCCAGACATTCACTATTGTGGCTAAAGTTCACATGGTCATCAAATGTTAAAAACAAACGCAGGACTTTGGTAATCCATCTGGGCAAAGTTGTGGACACAAAAAATGCATTTTAATTACTGGAAGAGATATAAAAAAAATTGCCTTGAGCACGTGTCTTATAGACTTTGCACAACTTTTTGTTTTGTTTGTTTGTTTATTGGAGGTTTTAGGACCCCACGACACACGAGGGTCATAGAGCAGCCCAGAGGAAAGTAAGATGATAGAACTAGTTAAAAGAGGGAACAGATCAAACCACAAACAGCAGAGAGATGATTTGCACTAAAAAAATAAAGACCATCTCTCAAAACACATATTTGCACCACAGAGAGATGATTTACAATGAAAAAAATATCATCTCTTGTCTCTCCTTACAAAAATAACCAATGGCCATAACAGCATTATGGTCAAGGAAGACCCAGGATCTTTAAACTCCCTTTATGTGCAAAGCACTCAGTATGATAAACTTGTGACCCTGCAGTCATGTACCAAAAGGCATGAAATAAGGGATTGTTTGTTTATTGGAGGTTTTAGGGCCCCACAACACACGAGGGTCATAGAGGAGCCCAGAGGAAAGTAAGATGATA
>JBCIKM010515291.1:7500-19293 GCA_039654465.1 Melibe viridis | reverse complement strand
CTATCATCTTACTTTCCTCTGGGCTCCTATGACCCTCGTGTGTCGTGGGGCCCTAAAACCTCCAATAAACAAACACATTTTCGTAAAGTGTTTTTTGCCATTGTAAATCATCACTCAGTGGGGTTGAGTGTTTTGAGAGATGGTATTTATTTTATTCAGTTTATACCATCTCTCTACTGTTTATGGTTTGATCTGTTCCCTCTATAAAATAATTCTATAATCTTACTTTCCCCTATGCTCCTGTATGACCCCAGTGTGTCATGGCACCCTAAAACTATCAAAAAACAAATAAGCTTCAAACTAATTCTATCGTCTTACTTTCCTCTTTTCGTGGGACCGCATCGTCCCTCCCATATCCCCACGAAATTCTTTTTCTCCCTGGAATTAGGAGAAATGTTTGTGCAGAGGACCAGTTTTTATCTCTTAATCTTTACTTCAAATATATATTTGCACCAAATTTTAAAGATCTTGTTTAAAAATTTAAGTAAAGCGTCCTCCCATGGGGACCCAGGGAATATAATAGGCGCGCCGGTAGGAGGTGAAAACCCTCCAACGGCCGCAGGTGGTGGGTGGGAGTCTCTGTTAGGTAGGTTCTTCTACTTGTTTTTTTTTCTTTTACACTGAAGCTATCGTCTTACCTTTTCCCCTTTTCTGTGTCCTGTTTTTGTATCTTGTTTGCAACTCAATGCTCATCCCTTATTTCATGCCTTTTGGTACATGACTGCAGGGTCACAAATTAAACGCACAGAGTACTTTTGTACACAAAGGGATTTTAAAGATCTTGGGTCCTCTGTACCATAATGCTGCTAAATGCGATGGCCACTGCTTATTTTTGTAAGGAGGGATGATATTTTTTTGTCACTGTAAATCATCTCTGTTGTGTTATGTGTTTTGAGAGAGAATTATTTGTTAGTGTAATTAATCATCTCTCTGCTGTTTGTGGTTTGATCTATTCCCCCTTTTAACTTATTCTATCTTCTTACTTTCCTCTGGGCTCCTCTATGACCCTTGTGTGTCGTGTGGCCCTAAAACCTCCAATAATAATAATAATAATAATGCACATTAATAATGCGCAAAAACTATCCCCACCTTGGCAGCAGGCTCTAGGCACCAATCACCAAATGGCCATAACACCCATGTTGTCTTTTGCAAAATCATACCTACTCAGTCATGGGAAGTAACTCTCAAAATGATTTATTGTTTTTGGGCGAGGATCAAATCTAATACAGTCATTTCTGCTGATGTTTGGCATAACCATTGCTCATGATTTTATTTCAAACAACCTTCGACCAATGTGTGACAACAATCCTAGAAATGACTGTAATAGAAAATCCAAGATGTCTTGATATGTTCCCCTCTCAAAAGAAACATATTACTTCAAAGACTTTCGCACAGGAGGAAGTTCTAACACTGACAGATAGGACAAATAATTTTCTTTTTCACTCCATAGGAAAGAACCATACATACAGTGACCAATCAGAAAAGCTTGATACTTTGATATGGTCATATTTTCTTATAGTCAGTAATACAGAATTCTTCACCTGAAGTCTGTTTGGTTTTGGTAACTGTGTGTAAATGTTTTTCATATTTACCATACATATGGGCAACACATATCTTTTTTCTTTTCTGTTTTGCTGCTGGTTTAGCAGTTGATTTAATATGAATGGGAACTGCTTATCTGAAGAAAAAAAAAGAAAGAATAATTGAAGAACCAAAACAGGTAGGAATAACACTTCTTTATTTGTTATACAGCAGCACATTC
Organism: Melibe viridis; assembly: GCA_039654465.1. Classification (NCBI taxonomy): domain Eukaryota; kingdom Metazoa; phylum Mollusca; class Gastropoda; order Nudibranchia; family Dendronotidae; genus Melibe; species Melibe viridis. The sequence continues at coordinate 17,531 of JBCIKM010515291.1, read as the reverse complement.
ACAAATTCACATTTTTTTTTTTATTGATAATCCTTCACAATACTTGGAAAAACATTTAAAAAACCAATGTTCAACTAAGAACAAACAACCACTTAAAAAAAAACCCAAAGACAACCCCCCCCCCCCCCCCCCCAATATCCAGAGTCCATTTCAAAAGCTACATACTGGATTATACATAACATCAAGATTATAAGTGTCAACTTGTGTTGTTGATGTTCTTTGTTGTTGTTGTTGTTGTTGTGTATGAGGGGAGATAGAGATAGAGCTATATATATAGAGAGAGATAGATAGATAGATAGGATAGAGAGAGAGGGAGGGACGGACGGACGGACGGACAGATAGACAGACAGATTAGAGAGAGAGAGAGAGAGAGAGAGGGGGCGAGGGGGGGATGTGTGGGGTTGGGGGTGGGGGTGGGCTGAGATGTAATTACTTTTAATTTAATATAATAATCTCTGGAAATGAAATGGAATAATTGAAGGACATTAAAAAAAAAAAAAAAATACAGTGCATTGAGTAAAACAGTCTAAAATTTAAACCGATTTTTAAGACTAATTTATATAGCAAAGCTTATGACACAGAAACATACATTATGGAGATACAGTTTAATAAGAGTTGCATAAAATAATTTTAAACCTATGAATAGACGAAATAAATTCATAACTCTAAAAGATATAAGAAGACTAACGTAATCACATAATTCTGAGCAAAAAGTTTAAACCATAGATAGTGTGCAACAAAGGATCACAGTTGAGATGAGCATACATTTATATCTTCAATTTCTCTTTTTCTGGATATGCCTACACATTGACAGTCATTATATAACCTTGTGCCCAACAACAACACAATTATACCTCAGTGTTTGTGTAACTACCAAACTGCTCTATGATACACATCAGGCACAAAGATTAACAAAAAAAACAATGTCACTCCAATAAACCAGGTGATACACATTACAAAATAATGACTGTAAAGTAATACTGAATTACATAAGATAAAAAAATTGATCTAATTCAATCAAAATCCTCTCAACAAGTAATCCAATAAAGGCAATGCAATCACAAGTAATCCAATAAAGGCAATGCAATCACAGAGTTGCTTTCATTTTAAAAAATATAAAATATTCATGTTCACAGATGCAAGTATGTTTCTTTATCAATCATTCTTTGGAACAAAACAAACCCAACAAAACTAGTTAACATATAAAAAAGCTTTTGTTACACCCAGGAAGACTTTGTCAGAGGGTGAAAAAAATGTATGTGTAAAAAAAAAGTAGTCATTGCTCTTAAATATTGCTTGTTTGTATTTTATTTATACAACAAGAAGGACTTTAATTCTTGTGACTGGAATTTAAAACAATCCACAAAAAAAAGGAAAGAAATAATTTTCATGACTAAGTAAGAAATGCATTGAAACTTTACAGATAATGCTTGTTATATCAAACACAGAATGCTTTCAATCAATTTTATAGACCAAGTACTCTTTCTTAAATCGCTTTCTTATCTCCCGTGACACAAATAACATTGAAAATATCCAGGTAATACTCTTATTTTTTAACAGAGAATGCTTTCCATCAACTTTTTAAGTAATGCTGTTTTTGTCCTTGTCAACAATAATAAAAACACTGGAAAGGATTTTATTAATACTCGTTCTATGAAGGACGTCAATCTGTAAAATGTCAGAAAAGGCTTTAAAATGTACCTTAAAACGTTCAATATCGAGACAGGATGCTGATTAAAAAAAATAAAAATCAAGTAAGTAAATTAAAAGAAAGAAAAGAACTTTTTATATCATCATTTCACTTTGGCAATGGGGAATAACGGGGCTCCTTTGATGGGGGAGGAAACAGCAGTGGCCACTAGTTTCAAATTTTCTCGGATGTGATTCACTTTATGCGGGGTATGTTTCAGCTCGGGGTGAGGGCCTGCGATGGGTCGGGCTGACACCCCCCTGGGCGGTTTGTACTCAGGCAGCACCCCTTTCAACGAGTAGCTCCACTGCATGTCAGGCGTCTGTGGATTGAATGGAAAGTAAACAAAAAAAAAATGGGGGGTTGTTTATTTCCAGTTTCCGAAAAAAAAAATCAGAGATGAAGAAAGTACAGTTGAGTATGCTTATAAAGACCATTCTAGAAAAGAATGGATTTTTAAGCAGCTAAAAGAGAGTAAATATACATAATACAGACTGATATAAAGAGCTACTGATACACAGAACTCCTTTGGATTGTCCCAAGCTGTTCATGATAATATCAGTGTTGTACTGAAAGAAGAAACTTCCATTTGATACAGAAACATATTGGATGGACATTTGGAGCAAGGAAACCCTTTTCAATAACTCAGCTTTCAGCAGCCCCAGCTTTGGATTAGATTAAAGAAATAGACAAACCGAGTTCAATGTTGACCCTTTAACAATACCAACAACAACAAAAAATGTTCCTGCCTCAAACCTTATGGATGGATCTGTTACATGTATACATTATCTCATTTTTTCTTCTTGATCCTCTGATAATTTGTGTCAACTTTGGTTCCAAGCATGTACAAACTGTCCAAATAACACTGTGGACAGTTATTTGATTATGATGATGATGATAATAATAATAATCCATAACATTCGTATGGTGCTTATCCAAAATAAAATTTTGTTCCATGCCCTTTATTTATGTTCATCCATCTATAGAAAGACCAACAGCTCAGTCAATACAGCATCTGACAATCGCTGAGCACATAACGAGAGTGCAGGATTCAATACATGTACAGCCACTCTGGGTCCTCCTGTCCATCCAGAGACAAAATTAAAGGCAGCATTGCCCTATTGGAACTTCATTTGTTCTTGATGGGTCTTGCACACACATCGATAGTAATAATTCATCTCACTGAGTCCATCAATATAATTGAAGAAGAAAAAGAAGCATGGATACAACTTTGGGCTGCTCCCTGGAATAAAGGAATGCCCAGAAAGACCCAATCTGTAATTAATTGGGCAGTGATGTAGTGGGAAGATCAATCCACACAAATAGCCTGCCCATTATCCAATGGGTGAGCTTCCCGTCACGTCTTCTGGTGTTTCCATATATCACTGGGGAGCAGAGAGGAGCACCTGATTTACTGAGGTTGCCCTCTATGGCAACATGCAACACTATGCCTTGTACGCAGAAAAGCACAGGACAATTTCCTGGTTTCCCTAAACTGGTATTATTGATGATATCGATATAATTTTGGACTATGATTTCAGAGTTTTGCAGCTGCTAACCTGGATAATCAATTTGGCATGGTAGAGCTTTCCGTACACATTTGGCAAGAAGCTGACTGTAAAGAGAGTTCCGGGTGTTCCCCCGGGCATCAGCTCTCCTGTCTGGGGAGTTACAGAAAACTCTGGGTCGCTTCCACTCTCAAAGTAGGCATTAAAAACTGCAGGATGTCTGAAAAAGGTTGAAATGACATTAAAGACTCATGAAATCAAAATGAGAAAGCTGCATTAAAATTTTTTAAAAATTACAAAGCAAAACCATTAAAATCAGTTTTAACGACATACACTATACATACCAAGAAATGGAAATAGGCACTGAAACTGAATTGTTTTCTTGATCCGCCAAAACAAGCTATAGCTATTTCTTTTTCATTTTCTCTTTGTTAAGATGATCCCACAGTAGATCCTTGCATTAGGATTTCTGCCTTTGACTCTTCACACATATCTTTACAATGGAAGCATTTCCATTCGAAAACAAGGAAGCATAGGAATTGAAAACAAAATTTTGGACAGTCAGCAACCTCAGGGTACACTCTTCATCATTTCATCTGTCACAGGGTAACATAACCATGCATTTAACAAAAAAAAGATCATATTTGAGAGTGTCATTGAGTTTTACAATTAACATTGCTCCTGTTCCACTATGTTCTATCACCATTTTTTTGGTTTATAAAAACATTTCTTACACAAACGGTCTTACAAATAAATGTTCTATGTTTCTTCCAGATTTGTAATTTCTCTGTTTGATAAAGATATAATGAATTGTATTGAAATGAATATCTGAAGCCTAAAAGGTTCATTGGTGACAGAGTTTTCTTGGTACAGTAGGGTGTGAACTTTGAAGTGGATTATCAGCAAAGCAGGTTTTGTGGAGATAAACAGAGCTCTATCCGGCACCCTGTCAATCTCAAACTCATAATGTGAAACAGAATTTGCAGCACCAAACCAGAATGAATAAGATTAAGACGTACTTTTGTTGGGAGTTGAGTCTGAATCCCACGCTGGACTGTTTGCCCAGCCCGGTGGCCTCGATGAGGACCGTGTCATCCACAGGCGGCTCTGTGGCTGTGAAACGCAGGGGGAATTTCCACAGGCCTCCCGTGGCTGCCTTCACAAGTAGCTGGACTGGGTGACTGTAGGTAAAGGAAAGCATTTTATGTGATTGTGAAATTTACTATTGAATACATTTAAAGATCACCGGCCTGTGCAATACAATACTTTCAGATATGGTAAACAATGGCTTTTGAAACTTGAATATCCAAAGCAGTATTGATTGCAATATTCACATGTGAAGAAAAGATATAATCTTCATCACAACAATTGAGGTGTCAAAATTTTCCAGGAAAAGATAAATTACAAAGGATAAAGTTGAGATGGTTGACAGATGGCTTAGAGTTGGACCATAGAAAGCTTTCCCCTCCATCTCTCTGACACACTGCTCTTTTTAAGTTCTATTTGTAGTTACAAATTACGAAAACAATAGATTGCTCAGAGTTATTCAGGAATGTGGGATGTCTCAATACATAACCTTTGAAAGTTCTAGAAATCTTAAAAGCGAAAAATGATTTCTCATTTAAAACTTGTCAATCCTCTTGAAGAATTAAAAAGTTTTGGCAAGAAAGCAAAAAACATGAAGAGCATTTAAACCAATTGAAAATATAGATTAATTGTAAAGCAAACAGAATATACATACATAAAGCCCTGTCAATAGTTTCACAAAATTTGATTTTACATAAAAAAAAAACCTGAGCTAAGGAAAACTTTAAATATATCTACTTACTCCATAGTCTTGCATGGGGTGAATCGCACGTTGAAGAGCAGCGTGACAAGTCCTGTGACTGGGTCGCGGTAGTGTCGCATGATGCTCATGTTCAACGAGCTTTGCACAACATCTTGTGACTCATCGCTGCTGTAGGACAACTCAAAGGAGAACTCCTCAGCAGTTGCCATGGCTGAAAAGAAAAAAAAAATTTTTTTTTAATTCATTATCTTCACCCCTCAAAAAAATAATTTATTTTATTTGTTGCTTATGTTGAAATGATAATAAAAATGCACAAATATATTGCATAAAAACAATGCCCTCTTTGGCTGAGAGGATAAAATTAAGATTACAATATTTATGCAAGGACATCCGACACAAATACACTCATACTAACATACATATACATACACACACACAAAAACCGACTCTGCACCCAAACACAAGCAAACACATATCAATCAGCAACTATCCATCGATTGTCTAAAAGCTTCTATTGACTTGAGAGTATACATTTTGATTGTCAAATTGTGCTAGTGTTATAGTTAAGGTTTATAAAAACAAAAACTATTAAGCTTATATCACACTTGATTAGGAAAGAAGATAGTTTTAGTGAGTAGAGAAGATGTAGACATAGAACCTGCATAGGAAACTATTCAATCTCTGTTTGAAAAAACAACAACAAAAAACAAAAGGAAGTTGTAGTTTGCTCTATCATTAAAAAACAGATACAAGTAACTTCAATTTTGTTTTTTATACTACAGTAAGACTAAAGCTGTATGTTTATAATGAAGTTTTAAATTAAATTTCCTTTCAATTAGACCCACATTTTACTAAATGCACAACAGTGAAAAAAAAAAAAAAAGCAACAAAACAATACAAAACAACTGAAAAAGAGATAAAAACAGAAAAATGTGACACAGATGTATTCAATGAATTTCTCAAGAACGAAGTAATGGAAACACCTCAAACAAAACCAATACCATAACCGTGATAAAGGATTTTAACATTATGAATGAATGAGTAACTAGAAGTAAAACCCTTGCTAAGGCAGCCTGAGAAAAGTAATGTAAAAGTCATGGTATCAAATGCTATCTGGTCACATAATTTCAAAAATACAATGTGAGAAAAAAAACAACAACCAGGAACAAAACAGGTAAAATACAGAATGACAGATGTGAAGTTAAACAACTGTTCTAATATCCCTGAATCATTTCCTTGACAGGGCTCAAAGGTGAACAAAATTATGTAAATGATGAAAAAAAAAATGCATATGATTAATAACATTTGACATTTATTTCCTTTTGAAGTGACATGTTACATGAGCTCCATGTGAACCTCATCAAACCAACAGCATTCCTACCTTTCGCTAAACAGCTGCACAAAATGGGAAATATGAATGAATGCTGTTAATTATTTTTAATTAACAGGCATTTTACTTTCCATTTAGCTTTCTGAGCTGAGATACAGTTATGTTAATGTAGTCTAGATATAAAAATGTAACAAAGGAAGGAAATAACACTACATCTCTCTTTCCACTATCATCTCTTTTGATTGTTATCCAGGCACATGCGGTCAGGGTAGGCAGGGAAGGCACTGCCAACCTTTGCAGTTGGTCCCCTATGGCCCTTGAGAAATGACCCATAAATTTTCATGGATAATTTTTTTTCTTTTTGTTTCTTGCTTTGGATAGACCCTTTAACTGTATAATTGAAATAATTCTAATAGCATATTAATTTATCATATAGGCTTGATGATTATTGCATATCGAGTGGACATCTAATTTCATATCAAAGTGAAGGGTAGGCATTTTCCGTAATGCCTTGTATCAGTCTACACATTATTAAGGAAATATTGAGATAGATGTCATGTGCGCAAGTTATAATAGTGCCTTCTCATTCTAAACCAAAGACACAGGCACCAAAAAATCTGCCTTGACTATAACAAAACATCATATTTTTCGAAAGTTGAATACTCAAAAGAAACGTTAGAAATGCAAAATTTGAAATGCTACCCTCTTTTTCATGTAAAACTTTTCTTCACTGACTGCCAACTCACAACACTGTCATGAGATCTTGTCTTTGGTGATGTAACTCGTAATGACCCGCATCAAAGGGATTGACATCATGGCAGGGCTTTCAACCATGGTGTCCGATTCTTTTGTTGTTTTTTTTCTCTAAAAGTTACTTATTGTCCTTTCTCCCTCTCAGCACTGTTATGTCTTTCTCCCTTCCTACCAGCACCCACCCCCCCCCTCCTCCTTCCCTCATAGTAGCCATTGAATTAGTTGTTTAAAACTTAATGATTGAGTGACATGCAGATGCGTTGATAAGATTGTGTTTCATTACACAGAAATATTTCTTTACTATGATCAGTAAGTATTTTTTTTTTCAATTAAGCATTTTCATTTGAAGACAAACTGAGGGTTATTTATTGATAGGTTTTGACTTGCATGGCTTCCACGGTCACGAGTCCAGGTGTTTGCGCATACTGTTATTGAAATTGAAGGCTCTCGCCACTATTTTTTGTAATGCATAATAACACTATGTGCCAGCCTATAACAAAAAGTCACTGCATGGTTTTGCTGTAATCCATCTCTCTACTCTGCTCTACATACTAGTTAAACAACCATCTCCAATATTGCATTAAAAAAACAAAACACATCAATATCAAGCACAAGAAAGAAATATTTAAAAATGCACTATTAACACTTCAACACAATAAGATAAATCATCTTTGTATATTAGCATTACATTTTAACTTGTCTTCACGGTTAGTTGAAAGCTTTTCTTTCAAATCTTTTGCAAAGGACTTCTTTTTCTATTTGTAAATGCAGTCATCTACTTTTAAAATTAAATACAAAATATGATGTACTGTGATCTACTTAGTAACTTTTCCATTCTGCCTACTCTCAAACCACAATTAAATCTTTTCTTATCTCGATAATGTCTTAAATGAAATCTCTATAGAAGTACTTCTTTCCAGCAAAATGGCAGACCATGAAGTTGAACAAAAATAAGTGATTGCGGTCACTGTCGGAGAATAAAACTAGTTGTAAAAGCAACAAGAGAGGCATTCGAGGCACCAATCAGAATTTTTCATTTCCAATTTACCATTAAGGCTGCTGGTAGTTTCCTCATTCTACCAAACATAATCTAGTGCATTCAATGTACTTGCTTGTCGCTGTGACAACCTAAATGAATGCAGTATCTCTCAATTTGGTTAAATCATATCACATAAGTTGTCTTTGTTTCCTACCAGAAAAAGTTTATTGCTTAATCTGATGAATACAGCCATTTTTAAAAAGTACACTTCTACTAGTAAGCACCAAAAATATGCAATAGAGGAAGAAAAGTACCCTATAGATTATCCTTACCCCCCTCAGTAAGTGACTTTCAAAAGATACGAACAACTCTGTTCTTTGTTATTACAGTCTGTTAAAATATGAGCTAAATTGTTTAAACTTCCAAGGTCTTAAAAAATCTTGCAACTTTTTTCTGCTAACTTTGATACCAAGCACAAGTATTCATGGAACCTGATTTAGACTGTCTTAACAATGATTGACATAACAATCATTATTGATACATTGATGCAACAATGATTCGAGGAAACAATGCAGAGCAAATTCCAGGAATGAAGACTTGACCCTACTTACTGTTTCCAACCACAACACCATCTGGTATCTGTGGCTTTTTATCTTTGGGTGTTTTGGCTCTGGTTGCCATACTGCTCACGCCTGTTGATCCTGGTGCGACCCCTGCCAATGTGACCTCTAACCTCTGCTCCACCATGTCTCTGGCCTGGCACACAATGTTGGCAGCCTGTGTGTCCTTCATGGGACTTGATTCTGGGACGCCCTTGATAGGGAACAGCCAGCGAATCTCATTCAATCCTGTAGCAGTGACTGACAGTTTATGGCTGGAAATACAACACAGTACACCATTGTATAAGAAACACATTGAATAACATATTATCATAAAAATACAGGAAACACACATTCAGCAGAATTTGCATAATTTGGTCTCACCTATCGAGTTTTTATGATCAATGAGAAATCCAAAATCTTCTGTCAATGACATACACTCTCATTCCCATATTGAAATGAAATCATTCAACCATGTTCTGGTAACAGAAGGACTTAACAAAATCTATACAATTAAACCAGAAAGAAGACTATGGTTTATGGGGTCAGTCAATACTACAGCATTGATATAGAAATAACAAAATTGAACTTAAGGGTCTGTCCAAAGGGATGACTGGGACAAGCTTGGCATCAGCCACAGCGCAGTGCCACAGTGTGGTTGGCAGGATAGCAATGGTGGAGATCAAATCCACACCCCTCGGCATTGTGAGTCTGCTGCTTTACCAACTTCACCCCTGGGATTCACTGGTATATCAGACGTGGAAAACGTCTCCAATCCACTTCCATCTTCTCTTCATAATCATCAGTTATAATAATGATAGTTACAAGCCAAGTATACAAAAGTACAAAATATGTCCAAGTGTTAAAACAAACTCTTATCCTGAGGGACGTATGGCCACGGATTAACACAAGTATTGGCCAGGACCCTGAGTAAACAAGTAATGTGTCTGAGTGTGACCACAAACTCTCACTCTAGCTCATCCTGAATGGCCACAGATTAACACAAGTATTGGCCAGGACTCTAAAAAAGCAAGTAACGTGTCTGAGTGTCACATCAAATTCTCACACTCGCACGTCCCGAGGGATAAACAGCCACGGATTAACACCAGTATAGGCTGGACCCTAAGTAAGCAAGTAAACTGTTCGAGTGTGCCCACAAATTCTCACCCCAAAGCATCCTGAGGGACGTATGGCCACTGCTGGCGGTCTTCAGGCTTGACCACAACGGTGCACACAGCCTGGTAGTTGACCATCTCACTGGGGGCAAAGCTGATGGGAATCTCCAGAGTGGACTTTGGACCCACGCGGATGCTGGAGTTGTGTTTGAGCAGCAGCTTGAAGGGAACCTCGGGTGGTCCCAGGGATGCCTGGCTGTCTGTGGAC
>JBCIKM010515291.1:0-5000 GCA_039654465.1 Melibe viridis | reverse complement strand
GTAGGATGATTGGACGCTCATTGTCCCGTTCCAGAGAGAAGTTGTTGGTGTTGGAGATGGTAGGGATCAGCTCCAGCGTTTCGTCAGTTGGATTCTTCAAGGTGATAGATTGCTTTGTCCATCTGTAAATAGACACAATGTAAAGCGTTACAGCAGAGCATACCAACTTTATTTCTCTGTTCGCTTTATGTGATAAAAATGAGATAAACTGTACAGAACGGGTAATAGTATGATTATGAACATATCAAGTAAACTGCTTTTATGCTTTGGCAGATTTTGATGTAAAAAATTTCATTTCTAATTTTTAGGAAAAAATTGCAACAGGTCCACATGCTGAAATTGTTGTCACAGTGAAACAAAATAAAAGTTTGCTGCATCTACTTGAGATCTGAAAAAGAAATATTTGGTAAACTGCCAAAGGTATTACAAAATATCTTGATGGGTTAATCTTAAAAAAGTTTTTCGATCATGAAAGTTCTTGAGGTGGGATGAGTTGAAAAGACATTTCATTGCATGTTGCAATTGATTTAACTCACCTGGTCTTGGATAAAAATTGACAGCAAATTGTTTGTACATTGTTGCTTTAAAATCTATGAAAAATGATTGCAACAAAAGTGTAATTAATTTCAACTGAATTCAGTGATTATATACAGAGAAATAAGTCCTCAAAGTTGGAGCAGTTAAAGACCACCTAATATATTCTGAATAACGGCTGCCCAAAACATTGGAACACTCCTATGAACCTTGTATGTTGTGGGAACAGAGAAAACTCAAAACAAACCAAATGAACAACTAGCACAACTTTTGCCTGTACCTGCCAAGCTCGCACTCCATGTGGGGCAGGGTCGTAGGGGGAGGTGACTCAGCCTGGAGGATCAAGTCATACCAGAATTCTCCCACCTCCTCGTTGAAGAAGATCAAACTAGGAATGCAAGACCACAATAAAACCATCAGTAGCTTTTGTTGATGTTGTTTTGTGTGCATGTGTTTTATTGTGTGTGTCTATGCAGTCATGTCCAAAAATATCTGCATACTTTGTTTTTACGTTTTTTACACTGAAAACGAAAATAGGTAACAGTAAATCATAAATCGTTGGAAAGCTTTGTCTGTGTTGACACTGTGGTAAAGTTTCGATTGCTTTGAACTCTCAAAGAGGATACAATGTTCTCATCCATTATTTTGTTCTGCAAATCAGTTGAAATAATCTAGTTGCAATTGTCATTCAAACTACTACATGCTATTTGTCTCTTCTTTCAATTAGTTTTCCTAAAATTCCAAATTTTGTCAAATTGATTTAGATCCAGGGAGATGGCTAGACATGACACAGTTACAAATTTAGCTTTACTGTCCCTGTAGGGTGTGAGAAGCAGTAGTTTTTGAACTGATGATAATCATTGCTACATTAGAAACACGAAAAACAGCTTCAATGAGTGTGATGAACCTTTCCACTAAATTAGTTTGAGCGTTTATTGTATTAGTTTTCATTTGAAAAACAAAATGATTGTGCCCCTATTTATGGAAGGTTATTATGTTTTTTATTGTGGTCAGTTCTTCACATCAATTTAGATAATGTGTTGTGTGATGTGATTTTTTAAAAGTAGTTTTGTCAGTTTTAGCAAGGTTGAAGTTTTGACCATTTTGCTTTTAACGGCAGTAAACTACAGAATAATGGATCAAATATGACATTCTTGATATCAAAATATGGAGTAAAGAATTCTCTCCAGCATTACCTACAGTAAGCATGGGTAAAACATAATCAAGACAGCAAAATAAATCTGATTCAAAAGTGTTCATATACTGTTGGACATGACAGGGTATTTGTGAGTGACTGAATAAAAATAAAAGTGCTGCTATGGGTTACAAGTTATTGGAGAAATCATCCATACCAGGTGACAGAAAAAAAATATAAAGAAAAATAGCAATAATGCAGCAGACAGTGCTTTGACACATTTCATCATTGGAAAACCCTACCTGAATTAAAAACTTTGAAACTGCTTTGTTCAACTTCCATTGCCTAAGATTTTAAACGATTCTAGTAACTTTACCTTTCTGATCTGACAAAAGATAATTGATATTCAGAATTCGTTCCCTCTCAAATTGAAAACTTGCGATTCAAATATCAAAAGATGGGGCACACACATACCTTCCTCTTGTTTTTCCTACTTGGGCTGGAGCGTATGTCAATGTGTAGACATCTTTTTCACCTGGAGGAAGACTAATGGAGCCTGGTCCACTCAGATCACGACCAGTCACATTTGCAAAGAGAGTTATATCCTTGGGAGTCGGATTGCGGACAATCACCTCTAGCACACTCTTTTTCTGGATGACGGAAAAAAGGGGATCAAATATAAAAAAAAAAGAACTTCAGATCAGGCCATTCTCCTCCTTTCTTTTTTACAATGAAATATGGTGTTAGACCCTGTGGAGCTTCATGTTAGTTTGACATTTACAAAACTTTAAGTTCCCAATTAATGTGGCACTTGCAAGAGCTAGAAGAAAAGCAATAGCAACAAAACACACCTTCCCTATCACATATGTATATATAAACACATATAAATACAAAATGAATACACAGACACATAATCACACATGCAAGTTTAAACCCATCCATCCAAGATATTTGAAAGAAATTAATATGAAAGTGAGAATTTTATCATCATTTTTTTTTAATTTTCACCCCCATCCTACACCTCCCCTAAAAAAATGAAAAAAACAAAAAAACCAACCCAACACAACCCCCAACAACAATGTAGCAACACCATGGCAATGTTTGCAATCCAAACAGAATCAAATAGTGAAATCTTAGAAATTTGAGCTAACCTGGCAGGCACACACTACATGCATTGACCTCTCCGGGACAGGAGGTTTGACTGTAATCTCAAGAGCATACCACATCCTGTAGCCGTAGTAATCCCTGCTCCCGTCCTCGTTGGGCAGCTCCTCTCCATCACTGTCTATCTCCCTGGGCAGACCGAGGGCAAAATGGAATCAAATTATATCAAAATCAAAATTAAAATCTTAAAAATTTCCCTATATTTCATCTCATAGGGAAATGAGTTGTCGTTTTTTCACAAGTACAAAACCTCTCTACAGTAGATCATCATGCTAATGAGAAAATCCTTCTCGTTTTCAGAGTGATTTTTCACTTTGTGGACCAGCTGTGGAGGAAAATACTTTATAAAACGTTAAAAATCAAATGCCTTGGCACACAGAGTTGATACATTCATAGCAGCAAGTACACAAAATGTTCTTCAACAACTTAAATAACGGAATCTCACTTTAAGGATAGCAAAGCTGCAACATGCAAGTCAATTCAAGTTTCTCTGTTTGTCTGTGTAGCACACACAGCTGTGCTACATCTAAAAACATTCCTGTTTAAATCTCACTGAATTTGTCCATCCATATTACATTTACTATGATGTGATCCTACTTTTTAAAGTTTTTGTACTTGTAATGCGCCTAGAGCTTGCAAAAGAAATGCCATTAAAAATTCTGATAAATTTTATCAGTACCAACAGTAGAACAGATGGATTTGTACAATAAGACTCACTTCACATGATTTTCTCCTGCAATGAAGGCAACAACTCCTTTGAACTTTCCTCGCCTGGTGGGAGTGATGACGATGTTGTAACTTCCGATCTGTTTGGCTAGCACAGTCACGCTCTGTTGTCCTGTGACAAACGGCAAATCTGATTCAACCTGCAAAATTGAAAAAAAAAAAAAAATTGTGCACGACTTGAGATAGATAAGGATAGATCTTTTAAGTTCACGAATGGAGAATTTGTCTTGTTTTTCCTGGTTTAAGCAACAAACAAAATATATAAGTAAATTTTAAAATGAGAAAACAAACAAATGAAAGAGATAAACCGTACTAAAACAAACAAAAAAGAAAAATCTCACAAGAAACAAATATAATTAGAAAATCGATGGCCTCAAAGATGCCTGTGTATATTTTTTCTTCCTACAAGCACTGAGCGACAAAATCAAAGCAAGAAATACAGCACACATCAATTTAAAAACAGATAAGTGTTCAAAATAGTCTTTCCTAACTTAGCATAATTGTTGAATTTTGTTATGCTCATTCACTAGTTCCAAATCGGATATTGCTAAAGGTTACAAGATATACAAGACTGACTCCTTGGAAACAAAATGCTACAATTACCACATTATATATAGCTATGTGTGATTTCATGTAACTATCGTGTTGTTACATTATGTTACCATGGAAGCATGATGTGAGCATCATGCCTTATCGCAATTGATACCCAATATGTTTTACACATTATTCTTACCCTGTAAGTTAGCTTCTTGCTGGTCACATTAGGAACTTTCACAGAATGGATGAGGCTGTTAAGAAAATATTGTCACAAAATTACTTTCATACTCCTCAAGAGCAGAAAAAAATCCTTTTGCTTTAGCCAACTATAATTCCACAGACATTTTTGTTGTTGTTGTTGTTAATAAGTTGGATAAATAGCTTTTGGCACAATACTTAAATAATGTATTATGAAATATATTGCTAAGTTATTTTTTGAAAGCAATACACATTTTACAATAATTGATAAAAAAATATATAAAGAAACACAATTAAACAGCCAGAGAAAATAATAGATTCTGGGTCCCATATTTGAACTAGTACTAATCTTGGAATTTCACAATAACTTTTTGGGCAAATCACAAATTCTTCAGTAAGTTAACAATTGTTCATCCAAATATTTCATTGAACTTTTTAGCAGTTGAAGGAACTAAATACCAGACAGTCATGAAGAGTAGTAAGTATATGCCCACCTGGATTTGGCTCCACACACCAATCTTATCTGGTCCAAAGCCAGAGGCTTTTGCCCCTTGCCAGTCAAGTGGAATACATGGTCTGTGCCATCCTCCTTGTTGGTTAGAATCAACTTTCCCTATTGATTTTTTAACAGAGAGAGAGAGAGAGAAAGAGAGAGAGAGAGAGAGAGAGAGAGAGAGAGAGAGAGAGAGAGAGAGGAGAGAGAGAG
>JBCIKM010515182.1:0-19294 GCA_039654465.1 Melibe viridis | reverse complement strand
CCCCCCCCCCCCCCCCCCCCCTCCAACACCCAACAACGACAAAGCTTCCAGCAGCACCTACTTTGGGCAATAAACTGCTAATATACAAAATAAAGAAACACAAACTGTCACTTGATTGAATTTGTTGTATATGATTTATTTACATGAATGGATAACAGAAACACTCTGTGCGGAATATATATATATATATATATATATATATATATATATATATAAATGTAAAATTACATACCCATTAATAACTCAAACGAGGTCACCTCCTGACTTTCCCATTGATAACTCAAACAATGAGGTCACCTCCTGACTTTCCCAATGATCTCAAACAATGAGGTCACCTCCTAACTTTCACATTGTTGATAACTCAAACAATGAGGTCACCTCCTGACTTTCCCAATGATCTCAAACAATGAGGTCACCTCCTAATTTTCCCATTGATAACTCAAACAATGAGGTCACCTCCTGACTTTCCCAATGATCTCAAAAAATGAGGTCACCTCCTGACTTTCCCATTGCAAAGCAGGTGAAGTAAAAATAAGTAACAAGCATGTCATCCATACAAATATGTTATCACAACAATATATTGAATGACTGTGTATCAATTAAACAAAGACCTTTTATTTTATACAGCAACAACAACAGAAACAGTGTCAATCATCTTCTACACAGATGCCTTTACTTTTGCTACATAGCGAAAAAAAGAATCCAAAGACAGTGAATCATTTTCCTCACAAAGACCTTTCATAACAAAACAAAAATAAAAACAGTATCCCATTCAACCGTGTTCCACACATTGACAATTGACAACAAAACCAAATCAAAAACATAATCACATTTAATCATCGTTTCCTCACAGAGACCTTTTATAACAAAAACAACTACAAAATCCCAGTCAATCATCTTCTACATAATATATGAAGAATAGAGGAGCTGGCACTGGGAAATAGATGACAATGAAAAGAAAATGGTGTAGGCACAGTGTGAGGTGAGTCAAAGGCCGTAGCAAGAAAGGAAAAAACTGGCAGATGGCTCAGTTGGTATGCCCGCTGTCCTGGTAGTGGCTAGGGGATGATTTCCTCAGACGACTTCCTGGATTTTTTTCCCTTTCTTTCTATGACTTTGACTCACCTCGGCACTGTGCTTATACCATTTTTATGATTATTGTCATGTTCTAGACAAAGACCTTTCACAATATGAAAATAACAAAGATAGAATCACAGTCGATCATCTTCCACAGACCTCTTCACAAAGCTCTTTGGCAAACCGGACCAGCTTCCTTTCACTCACACCAGTCTCTCCTTCCTCTTCGTAAAAACTCCGGGCTTTCTCCACCCAGTAGGCCTGACTGCGGGTGAAATAATCCACAATTCCTTCACCTTCCCCTCTCACAGGAGCATCGTCAAAGGTTATATCCATACTATCATCTGAATCTGAAAAAAACAAAACAAGAAAAAGAAAACAAATTGAAAAATAATCTACAGGATGTTGGTAAACATTACTCCAAGAATTTTTCCCACACAGTGAGACAAAAAATCTCTTGACTTAATTTTTTTAACATTCTTATTTGCTGAATGAGCGAGAAAAAAAACAATGTACCCATGAACTTGTAACTCATTTAAACTGTAGGCACATGTTTAGAACATAAAGAAATCCTTATTGAAACTGATTTTGAGAAGGCAAAAAAGCAGGAAAGTTTAGATATCTCACAAGCAGTGAGCAAATTTTAATTGAATGGAGAAAATCATCAAAGTATCTTTCAAAAGAGCATTGTACAATCAGCTAATTTTGCATAATCTTGTACCCTCTGTGTGAAGAGGAACGTCTATAATTCTAACCCTCGCTCATAAGGCAATCTGGATTTTTTTTTTAAATTCGCCTTTACTCTTGTGATATAATACCATGGTATTTTGTTCTCGATGACGACCCAGCTTCCAGCAGCCTCTACTTTTGATTTTTTATTCTTGTGGTAAATTAGCATCACACGCCTAGGCACCCACTTAGGGTATGAGACAATTCATCAGACCTTTGCCTGATGACTGATGTCAACAGGAATCACCCATATTGTCCTTGAAATCTCAGTATCTCTAAATCTTTTTTTGTTTCCTGGTAGCACTGGTACATGCCCTTTTACTTAAAAACCTCTAAACTAAACGAATTCTTGCATCTTAGTTGAACCACTGCTCCAGGTGACCTATAACATAAATCATGTCTCAATAAAGAACTTTTGTTTTGTTATCCACATCCCTTCATACCACTTAATCAGTGTCGGAACCCAGCTCCAAGGAGCCAGGGAGAACTCTGGATCACAAGAAATGAAGACAGGCAGAGGATCGGTCCACCATGCCAATTCGTGGCATGATGAGAAATACAAGCCAAATAATAGTTGCTGTTGCCATGGCGGGATCTGCTCATTGATAAAGAGCCACTTTACCATAGGGCATGATAAAGAACTTAAAGAGTAGTATACTCAATCTATCCCAACATTACCTCCATCATCATCATCATCATCTTCATTGTCATCATCTTCTTCCTCATCGTCTTCGTGGGCCCTCTTCCTGGTGGATTTGGCTCCCGATCGCTCATCGTCGGAGGAGTCCTCCTGCCACTCTTGCAGTCGCTTGTCCTCGGCAATCAGAATAGACCACTCTTCCATCTTGTTGATGTCTAGGCTGTAGAAATCAGCCAGAGTTACCTGCTTATCTCCTTCCTCCACCATTCCCCCGTACATGTACAGAATACCATCGCGAACCTTATGGGAAAAGCAAATAAAAGTATTAGAGACAAAATCAATAAATTATATAACAAATTGTATAGAGAGATCAGCAGTAATCACTGAAATAAAAATTTTAATATAACGAAACAAACCTTTTTTATAAATAGAACTCTTTGCTCTTTATGTCTGAAATTTTTCTCCTCTTTTTATTGTGTTTTTGGCCGCTGGGTTGATGAAGCCTTTTACAGACAAAAAATTGAACAAATTTCTATTGTTTACTCATTTAGAGAAACAAGCTTTCATTGATTTAGATGTTCTTAAAATTCTTAATCATTCCCAAAAGTTTACACTAGCCTTTCAGCTTCAGGGCATAGGAAGTTTGAAAAACAAAAACCAATAAATCAGCCAAAATAAAAGGGACATTATTTCCAACTTACTCTTAAAGAAACAAATAATCACTCAGCAATTACAAAGCATACCAGGAAGTTTTATACTTTGCTGCACCGTTTAATTGTTTTTTGTTGGCGCCATGTTGTGTGGGTAATGAAAAATAAAGGCTCTCCTTTTTAAGTGCCATTTCTGATTAAAGCCCTCACAATTTTGCTTTGTTTTCAAATTTTGAGCTGGAATATCAAGAGCTGGTTGATCTAATCCTAGTTTCACATAAACCTTACTTAACTTGCTGCTCTAGTGCGGATGATCAGAAAGGCAATACAATACACGTCAACTCTTCAAAATAACCTATAACGTGTATTAAAAAGGTATAACATCTCCGATATATCACATTAAAAAGTGCATAAAAATAACTGACAGATTGAAAGAACTGATTTTAAAGCAGAGCACCAATTTTATTCGCTTTAAGGATGTAAAGACAGAGAGCCCAACTGAAATAAGAACTATTTATCTGTGCTTATGAGAAAAAGTCTAAAAAAAGGGGACTGGTTTCAAAGCTGGCTGCAACCCAAAAACTGGAACTAACTTGATTAAAACTCACCCTTAAAGGTATGAAAAACAGACTAACAAAACACAAAAAGTGGAAATCCAAGGTTCTGAAGCAAATTACAAGCGCTAATTAATATAAGGTACTTGCTTTAGAATATTCTAAGTAGTTGTTTGTATCAGTACTACACAGTACGTTTATATGAACTTACAGCCAGAGATGTGTTCATTCTAGGGGACGGCCAGAACAGGTCAACCTCCATTCCTCCCCCTTCAGAAGCCTCAGGATTGGAATCTGCCCCTGCAGCATTAGTGGATGACGTAGATTGTGTCACGGTAAACACGCCATCGCTGCTACATCTGGCTGATACGCTGCCTGCCTGGCTGAGCTCCAAGTTTTCCATTGCATCTTGTGCACCTTCCACTTCCTCATCATCATCATCCTCGTCATCTTCTTCTCCATCATCGCCTTCAGTTGCCTGGTTTTTGTCTTTTCGTCTTCTCTTCTTCTTTTCACTGGCAGCTTTCTTCCCTCTGAGGAGAAGCAGGGTGAGAAAAATAAATTTCACATTCTATAATTCAAGGCGTTTGCTTCCCACCATTACTTCTATGTTTTACGCCAATATTACCGGAGCAACTATGTTCTCGTTGTTGTCATATCATTTTCATTGTGTGGGCACTACCCACTTGTGTGCTAAAGAAAGGCTTAAATAATTTAAATTCTCTCAATGATCTGACCGCCTCAGTAGTGTAATGGTTAGCACGCTGGACCGGCAATCCACAGATCTGTGGTTCAAGTCCTCGCCATGGAGGTAGATTTTTTTAGACAATCTATTTTCTTTATTTATTTACTTTTCGCTATGGCTTCGTCTCATTCTCCTCTTGACACTGTACTCATACACAACTATTATCATGACACACTTAGTGGAAATGGACATGATATCCAAGTCTTTTCAAACTAGGATCTTAAAATATGAGCAGGTTGAAATGACCATCTGAAATCTGTCATGACTATATCTTCTTAAAATTATACATTTCCGTTAAATTACCACCACTGGGCATTTAGAGACTAAAGTCTACCATGCCCTAAATTTCTCATGCGTATATCTTTCTTTCCTTCTTACTTTCTTTATCTTTACCTTTAGTACCATTCAGTGTAGGGTTTAATTGCTATGCACAAACTTTCGCCCTTGATCTCTATCTCGGCTCTTTCTTTTTGCATCTACAAATTTACAACCTTTCTTTAATATTCTACATAGCCAGGTTCATAGTCATTGTACATGCATTATGCGGAGTCTGGTAAGGTAGTCCTTGACTCAGGCATAGTATGATTTCTTTGAACCCAACAAATTCGGAGAAGCAGGCAGTTAACCCACTGTCTCCTAGTCATGCTTATAAATCTGAACCAAAATGGACACCTAAAAAAAAATTAAAAATACTATTCTCACCTCAACTGTCCTTGAAACCACTTGGAATTTTCTACGTCCAAAGTCCACAAATCTTTGTAAAAGTTGCTTTCCATATCCTCATCATCTTCTTCCTGTAGATGAACAATAAGATATTTTTTATTAGTATTAGATTATTGATGTTTTATTTCATTCTTTTAACCTTAACTCCCATAAATTTTTTAATACATAGAAAAAAAAAAATTTATTTAAGTTAAAGATAACAATTCATCAATTAAAACCAACCCATTGCCTTCACTGACGTGCCAAAATAAGCAAGTTAAGATGAACTACTGGGATTACAGGTCAGCAATTTTTCAGAAAAAAAAGCAAAACAACCTACGTAAATAATATCCTAATGATGAATGGTATATGGAGCAGCTGCCAGCCATTGGAAATTACTCGGTGTGCCAAGTGTGGCACAACTACCCAAGGTGGGATGTCCACCCGTAATCTACAGGACCACAGTGAAAACATGAGTAATTGCTATTTTTTTGGACGCCAACACAAAATTCCCAAAGAGATGTTCATTGATAATGCATAACAAGATATCAAATACAAGGAATATTCAAAGCACTAACTTCAATCATTGCCGACTTTTTTCTATTACCTCATCAAAAACACCTCCAAAGAGAAAAGCTCGGTTCCCAGGGGCAGCTACTCCTGCCATGCCCGATCTCTGAGACGGTTTCTGCCCAGACTGCTTCACCGACTGCCATTTCCATTTCTCTGCCTCCGATGAAGATTCCTTTTTCTCTGCCCAAATGAAAATAAGTTTGATTACCAATCAGCAAGGACCCAAAGAAAGAATCATTACAAATACATAGTAATTACTGTAATTATACAGGCGCCAATGGATGAAGCTGACAAACCCTGAAACCCAGCCTTAACTGCCCAGCAAATATCAGTTTTACCTGCAGATATCATTACGTACCTGCTTACCAGGTGAACTAAAAAAAAAGGGACCATTAATTCCAAAAATACAGAAAGTGGGACCAACTAACCACATTTAGTGTAATAAAAAACCAGCTATATCGGTTGGCAGTGTGTAGAAATATGGCAGTTATTCTAAATGTTGTTCTTGTGGAGTACACCAAAAAATGATATTCATTGTGTGTGAGAAAATTCTAAAATGACTAGATGCAATGAATATCTTTAATGCAAGAAAAATTGTTTCTTTTGATTAGTTTGTTTATTTATTGGAGGTTTTAGGGCCCCACGACACATGAGGTTTATAGAGGAGCCCAGAGGAAAGTGGAGCTCCAGAGGAGCACGCCAAAAAATATTCATTGTGTGTGAGAAAATTCTAAAATGACTAGATGCAATGAATTGCTTTAATGCAAGAAAAATTGTTTCTTTCGATTCGTTTGTTTATTCATTGCAGGTTTTAGGGCCCCACGACATGTGAGGTTCATAGAGGAGCCCAGAGGAAAGTAAGATGATAGAATTAGTTAAAAGAGGTAACAGATCAAACCATAAACGGCAGAGAGATAATTTACACTAAAAAATAAATATCCTCTCTCAAAACACATATCGACACCATCAAGAGATGATTTACAATGACAAAAAATATCATCCTTCCTTACAAAAATAAGCAATGGCCATCACATATAAAAGCATTATGGTACAAGAAGACCCAAGATCTTTAAACCCCCTTTGTGTACAAAAGTACTCAGTATGTTTAACTTGTGACCCTGCACTCATGTACCAAACGCAAGAAATAAGGGATGACCACTGTAACCTAAACAAAAGACAACAAAAACTGGACTCAGGACAGAAAGTTCGATTCAGGTCAAGTTTCTCATGATGAGATGAGTTGAAGGATTTTTTAAAGTTTTTTCGGAATTGAAATAAAGAATTTTCCCTTCCATCAGAGTGATTCCTAGGAGAAATTTCAGAATGCCAAGCACATTTTGAACCCAGGTGACACCCAAAAAGGGGGACCACTCCAATTTGAAATAAAATCATAACCAATGTACATTTTATAACAAAAATTTAAAGAAAGTGAGACCAACTAGCTGCATGTTGTGTCTTTTAAAAATCAATTCTATTTGTGGGCAGTCAACAGAGTCATGGCAGAAATTGTAAAGGTCATCCATGCGTAGCACGCAAAAAATGACAATCAAAATGTGTGATGGACTATGAGATTGTTCCTTAGGAATTGCTAACGATGGTGAAAATCCTTTCTTTTTGTACCGAATCACTTTGAAAAGTCCTTCAACATATCCCATCATCAGGAAACCTTTTCTGAATTGAAAGAGACAATTTTTCTTGCATCAAAGTGATTTATTGCAAGGAATTTCAGATTGGTATCACACATATTGAGCATCATTTTTTCGGCATGCTCAGGAAAACCAAAATTTAGAATAACTGCCATAACACTACTTACCGCAAACCAAATTATAACTAATTTTTAAACATACTAAATGTTTTAGTTGGAACCACTTTCTGTAAAGTTTCATGGTCATGTGCGCATTGGTTATTATGGTTTTATTGCAGAATTGGAGTGGTCCCTTTTTTATGGGTCTCCTGGTACAAACTTTAATAAGCCAAAAAGAAATGCTTCACTGGCAAAGTACACTACACACTATTGAATATTAAAGGCGATTCTGGTGATTTGTTTTGACAATCTGGCATCCATGTATGAGGAGGAGGAGGAGGAGGAGGAGGAGGAGGAGGAGGAGGAGGAGGAAGAGGAAGAGGTAGCAACGATAGTCAATCTGATCTCCTTCAAGGCAATTTGGCATTTTGATGACACGTCCAACAAAAGAGAACAACTCTTCAGGCAAGCCAACTGTTTTTCAATGTGTACTGCATGATCCCTTCAACTCGTAAAGGTGACACTTCAAAACCATGTTTGGACACAGGCCAAATCCAACCTGCTTCAAACAATCGCTAATATCTTTTATTATTTTTTAATTAGAAGACTTATGCTATTATGAAATAAACTCTGAATTAAAAGTTTTATCCAAATCTATCAAGCAAAATAGTGTTTGACTTGTGTGGGAATAGTATACAGTTAAATAAACTGGAAAAAGACTTTTGTACAACCATCTCATGAGGTTATGCACGGCCCCACTATTCACTTACTACCGTTACAAGAGGAGACGTTAAACCAAAAGAAATCTTCCAGATACTAATGCAAACGAAATAAAACACTAGCTCAAACTTAAAGTAAATAGACTTCCACAGCTGTTTTCTCAGAATGAGCATGCTTCTTGCAAAGATTCATACATAAAATAAAATAACCAAAACAACTTTGCATGACTTACACATGCAGTAGCGGTGGTGGTAACCATTTCATCCAATACAGTTTTCATTCTTTTTCAAATCGAATCTAATTTTCATATGCTCCAACATAGCTTAAGAGTCTCATAGCAAAAATCCAAGCTAATACAGCCTCCGCAGAGGTTCCAATGCAAAAATGAATTTTAAAAAACATCAAGAGCGTGTAGTGTATATATGTCTTTCATGTCCTGATACTGCAGTTAACTATTTCAACACTCTTGATAAAGAAAAACTGATAAGAGGATGGAATTTAGCCACCATGCATCAATATCACAATCACTTGGCAGAAACAAAATTGTCGCACTTTTGAAAACTTCTTTCAAAGCAATGGAAATATACTTCTCTCGTTGTTGGGTCCAGTCAAACTGAAACAAATTGTTGTGTTTGTGGTTTTAGGGCCCCATGACACACAAGGGTCATAGAGGAGCCCAGGGGAAAGTATAGGTAATAGAAAAAAGAGAGAACAGATCAAACTACAAACAGAAGAGAAATGATTTACAAAATATCTCTCAAAACACCATTTTGACACCACAAAGACGAGATTTATAAAGACATAAAATATCGCCTTTCCTGACAAAAAACAATGGCCAACACCCATGACAACATAATGGTCCCGGAAGGCCCAGGATCTTTAAACCCCTTGTGTGTACAAAAATACTCAGTATGTTTAACTTGTGACCCTGGGGTTATGTACTAAAAGGCATGAAATAGAAGATGACCAATGATGAAACCCAAACAAGACCACAAAAGCAGGACGAAAAAGAGAAGGGGGAAAAGTAAGACGATAGCTTCAGAGTAAAAGAAAAGAAACAGAAGTAGAAGAGCCCACCCAGGACTCCCACCAATGGCCCGCTGAAAAGTATGAGATCTGTAGTCTGTATAAAGAGTGTTGAAAATAATAGCTAAAAAATCATCATCCCTAATCTTATTCCTTATAGGAGAAATCAAAAGATTATTAAGCAAGGCAGCATAAAAATGCTAGCACTCATTTTAACTTAACAATAATCATATCACCAATACTTACTTTCCTGAGACAAGAAGAACATATCAGTAAAAGTCTTGCCCACGTCGATATCTTTTTTCTTCTTCTCCTTGCTGTAGCCACCATACACCAGTATTTTGGAGGCCTCAGGAATCGGCAGCATTACACAGCCTGATCTGGGGAGGAAAAAAGATGAAGCCAGTTACATTCAAACAGACCATTGCTACACTCAGGGTTAATCGTCAGCGGCATAGTTGCATTAATTATTTCCCTAGACATAGATTACACGCAGAAACATATTCCAATATTGAAAATCCAAATAATAAAAAACATAATGATTAATTTGGATTTAAAAATCCACTCCGGTGTCTTTGATTAGTCACAAAGAATTGAAAAAACAATGAACATTTTACTAAGAAAAACAGAACAAAAAACAAACAAAAATAAAAAAAACCAAACTGTAGCACAGCTATTTTTGTTTTTGAGTGTAATATTTTTCCCTATCAAAAACAAATAGTGCCAGAGAGACCATTCTTCCTATTTTCATCAATAACATAATTGATTGAAAATAAATAAAATATGAACCAAAAGATCTAAAACTCTTTTATGTATTTTAATTGATAAACAAGCTGGTTACACTTCATGGCCTTTTGCTTAGTTGCAGGTTAATTTCTTGCATCAACAACCTTTGAACTCCTTCAAATTAATTTTCTTATTCATAGGAATTTTTTTCCCTTCATATTTCCACACTTTTGTCCAAAAGAATGTATAAGTAATGGGTGATGACCTAATAAATTTTTAACCTAAGAACCTATTCATGGCAATAGCCTTGCAATTAACAGTGTAAACGACATTTTCTCTTTGCGATCCCATCTTCATGTAAACATTACCGACGTCTTTGCATAAATAAGGCATGGAGAGATTTTATTTACCTTGGTGATGGAGCGTTTCCGGATGGTGAGATGGAAGACCATGTAAATGTCTCTATGTTGAACATATGAATGTCTGAGAAGTACTTATAGTCCCTGTCAAACAAACAAAAACAGGGTGGGGGGGGGGGATTGTTTTATGATAAATGGTTAAATCGATTTGTTCTTCAGACATACAGGATGTATGGCACACTGTTTCTACGATCAGACCTCCATTGTGCCTATCTGACAATCGAGTCAATGCAATGAGAAGACTCGCAGAGTCCTGCCATGGTGAAGTGCCGAGAAATGAGTATTTACCTACTCTCAAACCAGGGTGGTGGTGCATAAAATCATCTCTGGTATTTCCACATACCGATGTGGTCACATTCAGACTTTTTTTCTCTTCCAGCATAATAATTACCAAGATCAATGCAATAACAAAAAAGAAAAGAAAAAAAAGAAGAGAATTTTCAATCATCTCAAAAAAAGTGTAAGCAAACTGTTGAAGAAATGTGAACATTTGTTATGAAAAAATGCTGAAAGTGGTTGTTTTTTAGGATTATACTTTTTGAGCCATAAATCAAATGGAAAAAAAAAATAATGACAATAATTACAATACTTAAACAGAATGTGACTTAGATTGTTGAAATTGATCCAAAAGGAAGCCCTTTTTTAAATAGAAATTTCATTAATAATAGAAGATGTTTGTTTATTTTGGTTTTAGGGCCCCAGACACACAAGAGTAATAGAGGAGCCCAGGGGAAAGTATGATAGAATTGGTTGAAAGAGAGAATAGGTCAAATCACAAACAGCAGGGAGACAATGTGCATTAAAAAATAAACATCATCTCTCAAAACGCACATCAAAACCACAAAGAGATGACTTGCAGTTACAGTGGCAAAAAAATATCATATCTACTTACAAAGATAAGCAATGGTCATCCCCAATAACAGGATTTTAATCCAGGAGGATGGCTATTTAAAACCCCCTTGTGTACAAAAGTACTCAGAATGTTTAACTTGTGACCCGGGAGTTATGTTCCAAAAGGCATGAATAGGGGAAGACCACTGAAAACTAAACAAGACAATAAAAATGGAGCATGCAAGGACAGGGGAAAAATTAAGACAATAGGTTCAGTGTAAAAGAAAAGAAACAGAAGTAGAAGTAAAGACTCCCATCAACCGCCCACACAATACAAGACTGAGTTTATGGGAATTTAGTAATGATATTGTGTTAAGTTAGTCAGGGTTCAGAGAGGAGAGAGCTTACCTTGTGTTGTCATGGAAACCGCCAAATACAAAAATCTTTTTCTTCAAGACTGCCATTCGGTGACCACTTTTTGCAGATGGGCCCCCAGGGGCTCTGTGGGAAGAAAAGAGAATTGTTCATCAGCTTGATTGAACTTTCTGTCATTAATGCAATAATCATATTTCATTTCTTGAAAATTACACACCAGAATCTAAAAGCTTACCTACAAAGAGACAAAGAAAAAGGGATAGACAATCCTAACATAAAGATTGCAGTGAGCATTACCTGTAATAAGTTCTTGATTTTTTGTGACACTGTCAAAATTCCTCGAACCAAGGTTTTATTATAAAAGAAGATGCCGCAGCCGCAGGTATTCTACCAGCATGGAAAAGCTGTACTTGTGCATTTGAAATTGCCCAATCTTTTGTCCCAGTCATCTCAATTTCATTATCATAAAAACTTGAGGATCTTCTCACTCACTTGATCTGCTCCCATCTCTTCTCCCTCAAGTGGAGCACCCAGAGATCTTTGTAGTGGTAGAACTGGGCCTGCGAGTGGCTGGAGAACTCCCCACCAAAGATCCACATCTGTCCGCCTTGGTGAGCCACTGTAACTGCCTGCATTCAGAAAACAAAAAAAGAAAAAAAAGAGGGACATTTATGTATACAGTTTGGACCATCCAGAGGTTGTCCCAGGACCGAGACAAGTGGCGATTCTTTGTTGCTGCCCTACATGCCGGAGGGCATAACAGGCCCTAAGTTATGTATACAGTACTCTTATCCTTTTTTTTGTAATTGCCCATTTGGGATGAGTAATGATATATTCAATTGACTTGAAGGAATTATGCCTATCGATATAGTTATGGATACAGCACATATCGTGACACATGCTCCTCACAGGCCCGATGGGCCATTGCAACTCATTTCGTACCATTGCATTGGAAATTCCTAATTTGATTCAAGGTGTCTACTCCATCACCTCCATTGCTTTTGTGTTTCACTCCTATATTATCGGAGCAACTATGTTCTTGTTGATGTCATTTCCATTTCATTGTGAGTGGGCACCACCCACTTGTGTACCAAGAGCCTCAGTAGTGTAATGGTTAGCAAGTTTGAGATCCAGAGGTCCGTGATTCGAGTCCCAGCCGTGGAGGTCGACTTTTTGAGACATTGTATTTTCTTTCTTTCTTTTCCTTTCTTTATGGCTTTGTCTCGTCCTCCTCCGACATCATACTTGTACAACTGTTTTTCCAATCTGTGGTGGCAAAAGCTGGATTGGAACCCACAACCTTTGGCCTGCATATCCAACTGTTTGCCCACCAAGCCTGTGCTACCCCGATTCGAAGTGAAAAACTAAATCCTCATTTTGCCTCTCTCTAGAGAATAAGATCAAAGATTTCCAAGTGTTATGTCATTAAGGAAGATAAGTAAGAACAAAACAAATTACATTTTGGGGTTGGTTTGTTTTTTTCTGTTCTTCTTCAACTAATAATGCTGAATTGTGTTATTGCAACATTTGTATAAAAAAAAAAATAAAGGAGGGCATTGCATGAGAGTTCACGTTGCGGATCAAAGACAGAAACAAATTTTGTATTCATGGTAGGGCCATCACCAATTGAAAGACATGAGTAATATTTTGATTTTAATTGCTGTTCATCTATTTCCATCTAATAACTTAATACCTTTTGTCAAAGATTAAAACAGGAGAGTGAAAGTTAAAAAGCATCAATATAACACTGTGGAATTATAATAAACTCTCTATAATTTTTTTTTTTTCATTAAAATGTATTATTTTGATTTTGGAAAAGAATGCACACCTAATAAATATTCATGCCCTACCTGATGAGCGCTACGAGGAGGCGGTGGGTTTGGAATTGAAACTTTCAACCAATCACGTTTCTTGATTTGATAGACAAATAAGTCATTGTATACAAACATCTGCAGAAGAGAAATCATAGAAATCATCATGCAGAGGTTTTGAAGGAAGTTTGAAAAGATAAGTCTAAACTTGACTTCAATGTTCAAGATACGTACACATTATGCATCAATGATGAGAGAATTCTAATGAATGTGTTTTTAACTTAAAAATAATTTTAAAAAAAGATGGATTTTAACCTATAGGAGATAACATGACATCCATGATATGCAAACTGAAATGATATTCAGCTTTTCAAGTGCTAGTCACAGATATTCGATACTAGTACAACTTTTGAGATTTCTTTCTATATCTTAATCTTTTCTGTTTCTCTATTTTGAAGATGTAAAGTTCTATCTATTGGGCTATGACAGGGGGAAAATGGTCCAAAGTAATGATGAAAAATTCTCTAAAGGTTACCTTATTCCCAGTATAATATTCCCCTCCAAACATCAGCAGCTCATCTCTCTCAGGATGAGACACAAGGGATAAGTTACATCTGTTTCAGGAGAAAAAAACAGCAAAAAAAAAAAAAAAGGGTTGAAGTATGAAAAGTATAAATTAAATGTAAACTCCAAATTTTTCACAGATGAAATCACCACACTTTATTTGAAGATGGCTACATACAATGCATAATTATTGTTTTTTAATCTCATTTGTTAAATCTGTTTTTAGATGTTACAATCAGCTTTTTAAAATCATTGAATCCGAGCACAAAAAAGGATCTGGTTTACACCAAATCCACATTTTTCCATTCACTCGAAGGAATAATGTAATTTTTTTTTTTAATTGGTTCTAGTTCTTGCCACTCTTGCTTTTGTTAAGATTTTTTTACTATTCTTGTAATGTCTGGCATTACATTTTCAATCAGGATTCAAAGTGCCTTATTAGACCATTAAGATCGAATTTTATTCTTATCATTATCATAATCATTATATATATTTTTATACTACCACGGTGAGCTTCTCATCAGTTATTTGCCCACAAGATCTAGGATAACTTTCTAACATAAAACAAAGTTTCTATGTCTTCTAGGTATTGAGCAGTTGCATCAAAGGACTGGAGCAGTAGGTGGTTCCAAGAAAGAGGGAAGGAGAGAGAGAGGTGGAGATTAGGCATTGAGGAAGGATGGATCTGTTGTCATTTTGGCTTCTAGTTCCTAGTTTTAGCTAGTAAATAGATAAGCAGTGAGCTTGAGTGAGTGAAAGGCAGCGAAGTGGGTTTATTCTCTATTCCAAATTGTACCAGTGGAACCAACTGCTTCGAGGTTCAAAACACACCGTGCATGGACAAGCCGCTGGCCTACCTCACTTCTGTCACCAACAACAAACTTGGGTAGTGAGGAGCGAGAGTTTGCTCTTAAAGATATGATATCAATTTTACTCTGGTCCGGGTTATGGTTGAAAATAAATTATGATTTATAAAGAATTGCACATTTGTTAAGTGTAGAACTCACTAAGTGCAGGGTTTTGAATCAAGTTTTAGGTGGACCCATGGATCCAATGTAGCTACGCCAGTGGTGCTGAGCTATTACATCTCTTTATAGAGGAGTAATCAGCCAACAATTGGAAAGCCTGCAATTTGTGAGGGCCTGTTTGTTTCAGCACGGGAAGACTGAGGACATTTAGAAACACCCTGTAACTGCTCAATGACAACTCTATTCATACAAAACCTTGGGGATGGAGGCGGGGATTTCTCCTCAATAACTTCAACTCTCCTCCGGTCTTGCTCCTGAAATTCTGCAAGGAGTTTCTCAATGTCCTCCTGAAAATGAAAGAGCATATATCGGGTGCGTGAAAAAAAAAGGCCAAAACCAGAGTACTCAAAAACTGTGTAATAATCAATGCAATTTAACAAAACTCAGCATAATCAATGATCAACATCTTAATTTTACACCTGCAAGGTTTCAATGCATTGCAATTATAGACAAGTGAGATATGACCATATCCTTTGTAATTTTCCACTTATGAAAATGCATAAGATATTTTTAAATTTTTTTCAGTATATAATTCGATATTCAAGCACTCAAATCTTCTGGAGGCTGATTCATTTCATTCATTTTTCACTGTTCACCTATAAATTCACAAAAGACTATTTCTTACGTCAAAATGAGAAACTGTCAGATGAACTGACGTCTTACCAGTCTTTCTTTCTTTACCTTACCTTTAGTACCTTTCGGTGTAAGGTTTAATTGGTATGCACAAACTTTCGCCACTGATCCCTATCTAGACTCTTTCTTTTTGCATCTACAAGTTTACAACCTTTCTTTTCCACTATGTCTGCAATTGCATCTTGCCACAACTTCTTTGGTCTACCACTTGGCAACTTTCCCTGCTGTTAACATTCTAACATTCTTACCAGTCAATAATATTAAATATCTACTGTCTTCTAGTGCAATCCTCTACACCAGGGTTGGAAACCCATGCTCTTCAGACCAAAAGCATACACAGACTATTCATTAATGGCTTGGACCAAGACTGGTAAATTGAATGAACATGGATTAAAGTCAGAGATTCCTAAAGTTTTCCTTAGATCAGAGATTCCCAAAGACTTCCTTAGATCAGAGATTCCTAAAGTTTTCCTTAGATCAGAGATTCCTAAAGACTACCGTAGAAACTAAATATTTACACTCTTTTTCCCCTCACTCTCTCACTCAAACTTTTTTTTCTACCCACCTTTTTCTTTGGGTATCCATTTGCTTCCACTGGTTTTATTTATTTATATATGCTCTTCTAGTTATTTCTTTTCCCCCCAACCAAATATTTTTTCTTTCCCTTTCTTTTTTTTCAGAACCATGCAACTCTTTTTTTTTTTTGTCCATTTATTCTTTTCCTCCTCATTTCCCCTTTCCACCCGATAACACCTAACTCTACGTCATTCTGTGGTCACTGCTATTTGATTGTATTCCATCAATACCTGCTTGCTACCTTACCCACTTTTTGTGCTGGCCATTTGGGTAGGCTGCCCCAATACCGAGCTCAGCAGAGCCTGCTCTCACCCCTTTACCAACCCACTCATACAAAGTATGCTTACCAAGATCATTCAGTTAAAATTGGTGCACACTTCTCTTAAAAATAAATAAATATCGTCCATGAATAGCAATTCATTTTTTAAATTTTTTTACATCTGCAGCCAGACCAACATAAATTGATAGGAGGGTCAATCAAGCATCAAAATGACCACAAGCGGTTAAACAGTGACATAAGAAAAACACAGGAAAGGTTTGGACTCAAATTTTCACTTTAGCAGCAAGACAAAAAAAAAACATGTATATACACACACCATACAGACACATAAACACACGCACACATACAAACTGTTTATAAAGTGGAAAGGACGGTTTCAATGAATCTGCTAAAAAACAGTAGTCATGGCTCTGATGGCAACATCACAGCATTTGCAGGGGACAGGGTCCAGATGTGACGTAAAGGATGGGTGGGCCACAGAATGATTATGACATGGACACCATTCAAACTAACTTGCCTTGACTTAGAATTCACATGAGTATAACAGTTTTTGTTCCAGTAGATAAAACAAAGCTTGAGCCATTACGCTGCATGGGTTTCACTCGCGTACAAAAGGAATCTTGCTGCATGCTCACCAAGGGATGTGAGTGATGAATGATAAAATAGAATTTCCATGAAAGAATAAACTCACAACATGACAGAGCACCAGTGGCGGGGAGGCAGACAGAAATTGAATTGAGCTTATGTTAATATTAAGACTCAGAACATGGGTGATTGAGGGAGCAAGAAATGTGTTTGGGGAAAGAATCACTATTTCATCCCATCAAAATCATTTTTGACCGCATTAAGGACAGTTTCCATTTATCATTAGAGGACCGAGACATGATAAGCTTTCTCACAGCTCTCGTGTTCATATATTTATATTTCGAAACAATCATTGTGTCCTGTCACCTTTTATGATAGGTAACATTCAATTGTTTGTTTTCAAACAGCAAGCAATCAGAGATTTGGCTTCAAGAGACGTTGACTAACCTTTAAGTCATAAGGAATTTCACATTGACAAGCTTATTGGATCCAGAACATATACATGCAAAGATAAAAAGAAAAAAAAGAAAAGCCAGAGAGTAGAAAAATCATGTCCCCACAGAGCAGTGCCAACCAGTTATTTTAGACTAATGGTTGGCAATTTTTAGAAAATAGGAAGAACATGTTGAGTTTTTCATCCATATCAGCTAATCTCTGATTTCTTAGATGCTTATTTATTGTAAGGCCCCATATTTGTTTTCATCTCAAGAAGTGCTTTCTTTGATGTTGATAAAAAGTGCTTTCATCTTACCTCTCCTTTCTCAGCCAGCTCTTTTTTCAGTCTCTTTTCGGCTTTCTTCTCTGTTTTCTGGTCTGTTTTCTCTTTACCCTTTCCTTTCTTCTCCTTTTTGTTTTTCTTTCCCATTATTTCTGACTGTTTGTGTGAGTGATGAACTCGATGGTCGAAAAACAGAAAGTAGACAGTATTGCTGTGATTTCGAAAGTACAAGTTGCCAACTCAGGGTTTCCGTTTCCGTATTTACTGAAACCACGTGCGGAAAAGTTAGTATCGGAGAAAATGAGATTTGTTTGCCGCGTACTTACCACCTAGTTCATGTTTTTTCGCTTCGCCAATGAAAATATTACTGTAAACCCTCAACAGTTTGAGACCTAAACAGACTCGATTCTGTATCACGAACGCGGAGTGACAGCCTGTTCAAGTGATGTTTGTTATTGCTGTTGATTTTTAATTTTTCTATTTTTTTTCCTTAGATGGGACTTTCTCCAACAGAATAGATTTTTTTGGTTCGTTTATATGTTTGTTTAGATTTTCTTTTCTCAGGTTTTCCTGTGTTTGTTTTTTCCATGTACCCATTTAGTTGGGTTTTTTTTTTATGCCTTCTGTGCTCCTGATTGGTTTGTTTTTATTTTGTTTGTTTGTGGGGGGAGGGGGGATTGTTTATATATATATAAATTTTAGCAACTGCAGACAGTACTGTTTCGTGCTTGTTAGCACTCATCAGTGCAGCATAGCTGAGTGACCGTAAAGTCAAGGGAAATAACGGGTAAAGGCAGAGGACTCGAGCAAACTTGTGAGGGTTGCGAGCAACGCATATCGCTTTAAAACCTTGCCCGTTACTCCCAGAGTGCTCAACCCAAACCAAAGACTAGCTTAGATTTAGGGGGCGTTATATAAATTATATATATAAAGTTAACTTTTATGTCCATGAATGCGTTGTTTTTAAAGTTTGCACGTGGCTCTAATTCATGTTGCCATAATTAATTTCCAAATTTAATCAATATCCGTTCAGTGTTTTTAAATGATTTCTTCTGTTTTTGCATTTTAAGCACCAAAAGATGCGATGTTTTAACAGTATTACAATAGTTTTTTGGTTAAAAATTGATGACGTCAATATAG
This sequence comes from Melibe viridis, assembly GCA_039654465.1. Classification (NCBI taxonomy): domain Eukaryota; kingdom Metazoa; phylum Mollusca; class Gastropoda; order Nudibranchia; family Dendronotidae; genus Melibe; species Melibe viridis. The sequence continues at coordinate 448 of JBCIKM010515182.1, read as the reverse complement.
TTTTTCTTCCATATAAACTACGTCAAATTAATGTTATTGAACGCAAAAAATTGTGACGTTCGGTTCTGTACTGATAAAATGTTAAAATTACGAATGAGGCAAATTGATAAAAACTGCCTGTTTTAAGCATGTAAAACATCTATCTGAACAGAACAGAGATACATAGTATTAGTATTAGTAGATCCTTGTGTATGTGTTGGTTGGTCGTTTATTTGTTGGGGTTTTCTTTGATTTGGTTTTGTGTGGATCACTTCTGTAAAAGGAGCTTTGTTGGACAAGTTTCCCCCAAGAAACGCATTTGTTTTTACGCTACACAAGAGAATTGTATGGGGTCTGCTCCATAGGTACTATCAAGGGGGGGGGGGGGGGGGGGGGGGGGGGGGGGGGGAGGGGGGAGGAAAAAAAAACGAAAAAAAAAAAAAAAAAAAAAAAGAAAAAAAACAAACAA
>JBCIKM010515071.1:0-19299 GCA_039654465.1 Melibe viridis | reverse complement strand
TTCACAACACCCTCCGCCATGATGGCAATCCTGTCCCCCAACACATCTGCCTCGTCCATGTAGTGTGTAGTCAGGACTATAGTGCGACCAGCACGGTTATTCTGAAGAGCATTCCAAGTCTGACGGCGAGCCGCGGGGTCCATGCCTGATGAAGGTTCATCCAGGATGACAACCTGGGAGAGAGACCAAAATCATTTTCTTCTGTATTCTCCATCCTTGTGTCAGTGCAGTCCTTAGAGAAAGTGTGAGTATATGGTTTTGTTCATCTTGTCATTTTTATCAGTGGTAATCCCTAAATTACTCAACAAACAAGGGATATACAATTTTTATTTTATTTTTTTTATCTCAATATGAAAAAAGTAAAGATTAAGAGGGGTGGAGGAAGGAGGGGGAAATGATGCAGCTTTTGAAAAAAAAATGGATCAAGATTACTTTTATTTAGTTCACTAAACCAGTCTTCAAACATCAATCAAAATGAGGGAAAGACGTGTCTTCCCTGTGTTGCCTGTGGAGAGAGATAAGTATCTATCATTGTGGGTTCTTTTTGCGGCCACAAAATTCACTCTTCCATTACTCACCTCAAATTTTACAATTTTCCATAAAACATCAATTTAACACCATTTTTTCATATTAAAAAAACGTTACAGATTTAAAGCATGAGCAAAATTAGCACATAGCCATTTGTGCTTGTAAGTGTACCTGTGTGGTATTCACAGTGCACAGAAGAAGTGTTACCATGCTGATGCACGCACACAGTGAAGCAGGTGTTTAGTTAACTCCCAGTGGAGCTCTTTACGGCTGAAAACTATAACTGTTATTTGTTTACTATGTCCAGCTCTCTACATTAACAAATCTCATCTTTGCCATGGAAATGAACTATTTTTATTGTCATTGTCATCCATTGGCATCTCTGAGTTTCATGATCCAAATGGCTATACATGTGCTATATTTACATCTAGATTTCACATCAATAAGTCAAAACTCTTCTTATTTTCAGCCTTCCAATTATTATGTTTCACTGATACCGGTATGCATCGTGTCGAATGAGTTGGAGGAGACTTGAGAGTCTCTACTACACTTGTTCTTAATAAGAAAAAAATTCAAGACATTTAATTATGGTACTTTGACCAATATTAATGACTATTCTTCTCAAACGTATGGACCATCTCAATGCAGTGGTACCTAAATAGGTGGAGATACATTTTAAGGATGCTGCTTGGGTTTTTGTTTGTAAGTTTGGCTGTTTATTTTTTGTTGTTCTTGGTTTTGTTTGTTGTTTTTAGTTTGTGTTGGGCTTTTCTTTCTTTTTTTTTTTTTGAGTAAAAGAATCTTTGGTTCCTGTTGTCACACAACTTGAAAGAAACGTCCAAGTAAACAGCTATCATTCTACAAAGTACTTTTTTTTTTTCATCCCTTCCCCCCTTATTGTATTTAGGCATTATTAACTCCTTGGCTGCGCAATTGCTGTCATGTGATAAGAATTTACCGACTGCTCACTGCGGCCCTGCCTACTGGGGTCAGTTTTTCGATGTTCAGGTCACTAGCGGCTCACCTCAACAACAAAGTACTCCCTTTAAATCCCGTTCTTTATAAGTAAACTTGATATCATTGAAAAGGTGAAGAATGGAGCTAAAATTGATACTAGGTATCTTTTTAGTTACAAACTCAAGATGATACTAAATAGCCGATGTAACACTTTTTCGTTATATATAGAAAAAAATAGTTTCAAAGCTCGTAATTAATTTTTATGTGTATTTTTATGCACCAACACCTAAATATGGATAGATTTTTACTTTCGATGAGAAAAAAGTGTAAATTATTGTTTAGAACAGAAGTTTTATACAGAAATCGGCAGTAGTAAAACTCAGTCTCTAACTTACAATTCTTTTCGATGTATAATGAGGTCAATGTCAAAATCATGTGACTTCTTTCATAAAATCTCATTGGTTAGTGTGTCATAATTGACATAACCATTGTCAGTGAGTGTGCAGTGTGTGTTATTCTCAGCTGTAACCAAGCCTGCAGCCGAGCCCTTTCACCCCCTCGCCCCAGCAGAAGGCCATGCACTTCTCCCACAGTTAAAGGATGGTTTTTTTCGTGGGGAACTCAATAATCCCATATTACTGGGGTTCATGTTTTATTTTTTATTTCCCCTAGATTGACTTTTTGTTTGCATCTTTATATCACTATAACTTCCAATTGCCCTTTTGTCTCAGTCTGAATCTGAATTAAAAAAAGGTGAATCAACGTGCAAAATTACTCAATGCTCATGGCAAAACATGGCAAAATTTGTGCTTTCAAATGGCAATATTCTACATTGACAGAAGTATCTAATGTGAAATATTCATTTCTGTATTTCTCCATCATTTGATAATCAACTTTTTAAACATCCTTGGTATTTCTGAAATATACAATATATGCAATGATTTCAAAATTTCAGTTACACCTATTCTGTGATTCAATATCTTTATTTATCCCAAATAGGCAATTCAAAATAATTGGACTTTGCAATATAAATAACAATCTCTAATAACAGCATAATGCTAGAAATCATAAAGCAGTAAATTTTCTGAATTCTCATACAGGAGCAATACAGAAGAAAGCTTCTTACCTTTGAATTTGCTATGAGTGCTATCGCAACTGACAACTTTCTTTTCTGGCCGCCAGACAGATTTTCAGATCTGTCATCGATTTTCTTCTCAAGATCAACTTCTTTTAGAAGAGGCAAAATTTCAGCTTCAGCCTGCTTGCAAGATGCTCCTTTCAACTGAAGAAAACAAAGCATGAAAAAAGAGAGATTAGTTTAAATATACCTTTTCTGCTTTGAGGCACTTGTGCACTTTTCGAAAAACTTAGTAGAGGAGACAGCAATGGAAAAAGGGAGATCAACTAGTTTAAATATATGTTGTCTGCTTTGGGGCACTTATGCACTTTCCAAAAACTTTAGTAGAGGAGACTGCAGTGGTAAAAAAATCAATCTTGAGGCTAATTTAGTTATAAAACAACATTACCCATTTAGGCAAAAATTTTAAGATTGCAATTTACTTAAAGATACTACAAATATTAAAGGAATAAAATCTCAATACTAAAGAACTTTAAATCATTCATCTGGAGTGGACAGTATGATAGAGAAGATTGGAAAGACTTAAAGTGAATTTAAAAAACACAATATATTATAATTTTTTTTTTTACATTGGCGGTACAAGCTTATGTCCAACAATCTAATGGAAAAGAAATATGCATCTTTAGGCAAGCTGAAACACATTATAAAGAGAGAGAGAGAAATTAGGTCAGCTCCCCAAGCACAAAGTCCAGCCTGACTGACTTGCAAGGGTTTATTAAAATCATGTCTGACTAATAAAAACTCGTATTTTTCATATAGTGGCACAAATAAGTGACATAATTATTCATTTTGTCACACAAGCACCAAAATTGGCATGCAAATTACTTTTATGGTCTTTTAACACAAATGAACATTAGCCATACAAAAAAATCCAATTTGACAGCCATTTCTCAAGATGGCCATCATTCTCTTCACATATTTGGGCTCTGTAGTCTATGTATAGTTCTTCTTATCATTCATTCAAGCACCAAAGTTGACACGAAAAGTTACTTTTAAGGTCTTGTTTCACGGAAGGATGCTAGCCACACAAAAATTCCAATATGACGGCCATTTTTCAAGCTGGCTGTCGTAAGCTTGACATATTTGGGATCTGTAATCTATCTATGGTTCTTCTTATCATTCATTTTGTTATAAAAGCACCAAATTTGGCATGCAGATTTCTTTAGTTGTTTTCAAAATAGCAACCATGACCATCATTTTGGAAAGTTTATATCTATGGTTTTTCCTATCTAATTTTGAGAATTTCAAAATCATTACTGACATTTTTCACTATCAAGAATTTGAATTTGACTAGAGGAGTCTCCAAAATCACTGAAAAGCCATTGACATTGATTTTGCTCATTTCGAACGTTGTTTCAAAAGATGTTAATGTAAGGCCCTCCGAACTCACCAAGTGACACTGTGCCTTTTGTGAATTCTCAAATTAAGAGGAAGAATGAGCTGAACCACTGATGCCAGGAGTTCTGATGACTTGGCAAACATTGAACACTAAGTTGTCCACAGCTCAAATACTGTCATGTTCTGTTGACAAGAGAGTGGCCGTTTTGCTCTTCATCAGGTCTCTTATAGAGTCCACCTTCAGTCTCTATATTCAAGCAACAGTATGGAATTCCCACAATATTTTCTAAATACATTTGATATACATTTGAACTTGGAGTGGGTGTTGTAGACACTTTCCGCGCTGGGGAAGTTGTTGCTTACAAATCCAATACAGATCTATAAGGAATACATAAGCTCTGAGAAGATGGATGGTTGCCAGCTCTATCGTGTCACATTTTGTTGTGCAGTTGGTATAAGTGTTGAGAGGTGTGCCAAAGAAGACAAAGTATCATGAACAGGCATCCACCCACCAGAGAAGTTTCTTAGAGAAGGCCAAAGGTTGAAAATCGTTTGAAATGGGCAATACATCTGGTTGGTCTGGACATGAAGAATATGTATAGCATCTTCTAGTTATGCTACTAGGATCAATACTCACCTTTCAACTGGGAATGCATATCTTGAAGTACACTTCGAAACTCTAAAGCATAATGGTCGATGATTTGCTACCAAAATCATCCAAGACATCTGAACAATGAGCTGAGATAGAATTTATACCAAAAATTGATGCCAACGCCAAAGCTACCAATCAACTGACATTGTAATTGACATGTACTAGCACTTGTCCTTTTGCATCAATTCAAAACCTGAAAATAAAGTCCAGGGTACAATCTTTGGGTAAAAGTAAAAAGGACACAGGGTCACTATGCTAACAAGATTGAGCTGTTTGACAACCTGACTGAAAAAGTGGGGAAATACCGCCATGACAACAGAGCAGGCATCACCGCTTGAGTTCAACATGCACTCATCAAACATATCTGGACTGTCCTCAGTGAGATCTCATCATGTAATCATGAAGATGCTGCGACAAGAATTTCATTCTTCACATACCAATGGTGTTATGTAAGTGGAATCAAGATAATAATGATCAGAGCCAATGTCACATACATTCTTGTGCTCACACTGGTGGAAACAGGGACTTCAGAAAATGTGGCTAGTTTTTGGGGCAAGGAAATAATCTGGAGTGGATCTCAGCATATGAGCTCATCATCACCTTTACTCTAGAGTGATGCAATTGTATCCTTTTTTTTCATGCCTTAACAGCTTGTTCAATATAGTGTTAATATTCCATGGAAAGGGCAAAAGGTCAGCCTGGAAGACATGGGATTGCCGTTTAGGTCCAGATGTTTTCATCAAACTAAGCAGCTACCCTACACAAGTTGATCAAGAAGAGAACACAGGGTGTATATAATGGATTCAGTTCAATTAAAACTGTTGATGATGCAGGACTTCAGCTTTTTGCCAAAAAGCAAAGATTGCTTGGAGCTATTCCCCAACTCATGACATTCCTTTTCAGCATGAAAGACTTGTTTCATAAAGGTAGTGTGCATATCATTAGTCATACTTAATGGGGGTGGAAACAAGAAGGATACTGCTGGAATAGCCTGTGGTATTTGCTCCCACCAGTTGCTTAGATAAGCCTGCAACTCACAAAACGCCAGACCAGATGTAGTGTTCCGAACACTGCACGTGCCTCAGTTCCATTTGCGTTGCAAGGCAATGTGTAGCTCCACCTGCTCATAACAACATGTTTTGTTGGAAAGTTCAATGCTAATTGAATAAAAAATGCACAGCTGGTCATCAAAATGATCTGAAATGTACCATTCTATCTTTGATAAGCCCACTACTTACTCATTTTCATTGTCTCATTGCATAATAATATAATCTTTTTAAAAGTCATTAACAAATGAGCAAAATCAATGTTTATCGATTGTCAGTGGTTTTAGAGACTCCTCTAGTCAAATTTGAATTCTGGATGGTGAAAAATGTCAGAAATAATTTTGAAATTATCAAAATCAGATAAGAAAAACCATAGATACACATTAAGTCCATAAGGATGGTAGTGGCCGCCATTATGAATTTATTTTGTGGTGAATGTTTTTTTTGTGAAACAAAACAACCCAAGAAATTTGAATGCTAATTTTAAAGCTGGTATGATAAAATGAACATTAATAAGAATCATAGATAGACCACAGAGCCCAAATATGAAAAGTGAATGGCAGCCATCTTTAAAAATGGCCACCTAATAGGATTTGTTTTGCATGGCTAATATTCTTTACTGAAACAAGACCCTAAAAGTAATGTGCATGCTAATTATGGTGCTTGTATGACAAAATGAACAATTCTCCTAACTTTACACTGTTATTTGCCCCACTAATAGTAAAGAGACACTTTTCAGGATCAATTTACTTTCATTCCTTACCTCAGCAAAGAAATACAGATGTTCTCGGACTGTGAGAGAATCAAACAAGATGTTGTGCTGAGGACACAGTCCAAGACTACTTCTCACGCCTTCAATGTTGTCAGTGATGTCACAGTCGTTGACAATGGCAGTGCCACCAGAAGGTGGGGTGAAGCCTACAATAATAAAGAAAGAATAGACAAGTTACTCTCAGAAAGATAACAAAATACAATGACATATTTTTTGTACTTTATCTCAAAACAGCTCTTTTCAAAATATCAATGCTGACATATCATGCGAGTTTGTGGGATCAGATAAAACAATTAAATTATAAATCTTGATCATTTGAAAGAACACTGCTTTCCTCATGAGGTTTTACCTGTCAACATAGACATGGTGGTTGTTTTCCCAGCTCCATTGTGACCAAGCAAGACAAAAATCTGCCCTTCATACATATTCAATGAAATGTCCTGAACCGCTGTCTTCTGACCATACATCTGAGGAGAATCAAATTGGGTAAATCCTCTGTACAATGAATTTGACCATATTTTAATTCATAGTTTGTGCCTGGTATCGGTAGGAAATTAAAAACAACATAAGATAAGATAAGATAAGATAATATAAACTTTATCAATCCACTAGTTGGAAATTATATGCACACCAGTGCACTAGAAAAGGTTAGAGATATATTACAAACATATAAAAAAAAAATACATTCATTTGACTTGAGTTTAACAACTTGGCAGTTAAAACATACTATGGTGAAATATTTGCCAAATGGACACTTTAAGAATGTTATGGTATTGTAAAAAGAGTACAAGCCAAAAAAATAAGTCTCTCATATTACATTCACGACCTTCATGTGAGCAAAGAATAACAGTTAATTTCAAACCTTTCGGAGTTTATCAATCTGTATTCCTCTGTTCAGGTTAGTTGGTTCCTTTTCAAACCTCTGATTATTTTCATCCTCTGTTTGATAGGATGTGTTTCCTTTCTTATTTGCTTTTGAGCCCCCACACCAGTATGATTTCTGAGGATAAGAATTCGGAAGCAGATGAAGACAGAAGCGAGTAAGGCCTTTTATGGTGCTTTACATAGGATTGTAGGCTTTACATAGGATTGTAGGAACGTAGAAAGTAAAAGACAACTTTTCCCATAGACCATATGACAATGGGCCAATTCTGATTGAGGCCAAATTGAAGAAGTATAATGTGGCTTTAGAGCACTCCCAAAAATGGGATACATCCACAAATAATGAAAAATTATTTATCAGATAGATTTAAACAAAACTAGAGACTTTTTACAGAGGATTGTCTACAAATTACAGGGTCATCTGTGTCAAAAGTAGAAAACCCACACAAATACCAAGTCACTAGGTATCTATAATATACATAATAACAATAGTGGATTTGCACGAGTGTTTTTGGGTATCATTTTTATTTTACAAGTTTTGATCAAATCTGTATTTCAGCGAATTTTAACGAGCTGAAATACAAACTGTTTTATCAAAACAAATGAAATGAAAATGACAATCAAAGGCACGGGTGCTGTATCCATTTTATACAACATCTGGGTTAATTTAGAAGAGAAATAAAGATTTTATAAGCAAGAAGAAACATTTGAAGGACTCTGTAGGCTCATTTGCCTGACCACACCTTATTACTTGCACGCCTGCTGCGCTGTGGTCAACAACCTACTTCTGCCACATGCTGGCTTGCTGTGAGGTGATGTGTCGGTGCACAGCTGCTGTTCCCTGCATGTTCCCCACTTCTCTCCCCAACCAATTTTCCACCCAAAGTTCCTATCCATTATTTGCCTTGGAAGTCTACAATCACATGACTATTTGATATTATATGATTGGTCAGACATTCAAGTGGGTCAGTTGGTGAGTAATTTTCCACTGAAAACAAAGCCCAACCCATCCATCCCTCAGCACCCCAAAAATAGGCTGTGCAGTACTCCCGCAGTTAAAGGTGGTCCAAAAATTAGCTCGTGGCGTGGGATTGCACTTCTCCCACAGTTAAAGGATGGCTATTTTTCGACCCTGGGAGTGGGGATCTCACTACTCCTGCATTATAGCGGTTAATATTTGTTTGAATGAATCCATCCACCAAGGCAAAACAAAGAACATCACTTGTTTTTTCGTTATGGAAAGTAAGGTAAAACGGAAAAAATTGTATACTTGATGAAAATGAAGTAATTACCAATCTTGAATTTTTTTAAATGAAGTTTAAATCTCAGTTGCAATACACCTAGAAAAAGTTTTGACACTTCATTGCAGAAAGGAGAATGACATTGACCTTTTGACCATCATCCTTGCGACATAGCTTTTCCGTCCAAAATAAATATTCATGATTGGATGACGTCATTCACTACTATTTTCATTGAAATAAGCAGTGTAAGAATCTTACCATGCTCTTTTTTTTTTCTAGGTTTTTTCCTCTTTATGTCACTAAGAGTGAGATGTGTTATAAATATCAGTTATGGGATGACATTTAGTAACCAACTTATTCAAGCCACAAAATTCCATTAGGCCAAATTTTTAAGGTGGTTAAAAAAAAGGAAAAACAAAAGTTTTATATTTAAACATTTTTCACATTTTTTCTCATGGGTATTACTCAGCTAGAGAAGTTTATCGCCCCTTAGAGAGTTGAATAATGGAAAAAAGACAAAGCTGAATTTTTGTTATGCTCATGTTCTAATCAAAAGCATTGACAAATTTACTGTATGCACCTCTAAAGAGAAAATATTTCAAAGGGAATCCCAAAACTTCCAGGACAATTTTCAACTTACGGTGAAACAAAAGTAAAATGGTTTGGGTACACCAAACTCTCCCGGCCGCACATTGTCAATGTACCAAAAGACCAGAAGATGCCAGAGGCCATCAACAACCAGCATAACCATGCACTCCAACAGGCTGAGGTTGTCGTCCACTGACGCAGGATCTGCAAAATTGGACCACTGGGCCCCAGCACCTGCAATCACAGACAGTGTCAAACATGAGAAATCACCAAAATGAATGGAACAACTTTTCCCAATTACCATTTAAAAAAGACTTCAATTGTCAGAGTTTCTGTGCATGTGTATTTCTCTAGGAGAGAAACTCAACATCAAAGACAATAGGAGGATGCATTCTGTACAGACTAGGTATTATTACAGCAGTTGTTGGCATTACCTGTTCCCTCATACAAGCCAATGACTTTGGAGCCTAGACCAACTGCACAGTTGAACAGCAGACAAGTCCCTAGTTTGGTGGAGCGGTCAAGGTCTTCATAGTTGTTGTTCAGGTAGACATAAGGACAATACGTGGCAAAGAACAAGACGCCAGACACTGCAGCACCAACATTTGCTGTAGGAAACACAGAAACATGTTATGGGGGATAGCAGGCATTTCAAAATATCACCCATGTATTGAATAAAGAATTTCATTTGCGATAATCAATTCCATTATTTACAAATTCAAATATTGTACTACAATCACTGAAATAATCATTCCAATCTTTGAAAATATACCTCAGTTTGGTATCTAGGTCAGTTTCACTGCTGGTGAAAAATTTTTAAACAATAACTGACAATGACCTCATTATAGACCTTTAACTATATCATTGTCCATCTCACAAAAGGGCGTATAAGTGTTTTTTTTTATTTTTCAGGAGAGCGTTTTAAAGATTTTTGCCCAAAGTTTTGTGAGAACGTGAATACATACAATGCTTTATCCACCCTTTTAAAAATAAGTGCAATCAATTCGAGACTCTTCTCATGAGAAAGGTCTTGATCACAGCTTTCATAGATACAAATATCTTAAAAAGCACAAAATCACTCATACGCCTCTTCATGAGATGGACGACAAAATGAAAGTTAAGCACAATCAGATCGATGGATAATTTTCTTGAAATTAGATAATACCATAGAAAACCGTTTGTTTTAGCATGATACATGCTCATTGAATTTGATTGCTGGCAGCTGAATTCAACATGTAACACACTTTTTTTTTCTAAGCCACCATTTATGACCAAAAAAAACCAACCAACAAACAAAACCACTGTCAAGCAAATGGTTGGTAAATGAAGCAAGGTTTGAAAGCAAAGTTAAAACATACAATCACGGTTTGATCAAAGGCTCAATAACAAAGTAAAATTCATCTTCACCTCTTAAGCACGAATCAAACCTGGTGTGTTTGTTTTTTCAGTATGGCATGTAAATTATTTTCAAATTTCATTGAAGGTATTTTTCACATAACCAAGTTTAGTGAAGCCCTGGAATTGAATATATGAAATTGTATTGTGACATCAAAAAAAAATTCATCAGAATGATTTTAAACTCTCAAACCATTGGTGAACCAAGTAGTATGGGAAGGGGGGTGGGGCAGGCGAGTTGTCCCAATAGAAAATCAAAAGTCAGCAATTTGAAAATCCATTGTCTCTGCTATAAAAATGCAAGCATGTCCTTAGTTTTGTGTCAATAAATGAAAAAAAATATGAGCCAGAAAGTTTACCCTAGCTGTGGTAAGCTGCCACAAGGCATGGGGTAGGTTGTCGCAATATATGAATGCATTAATTACCCATTTGAATGCATCAGTTATTCTTATTTGATTGCTTTTATTCATAACCAGGATTAAAAAATTTTCATTTGCCTTTCTTTTTTTCAAAAAAAAAAAAAAAAAAAAGAAATAAGAAGTGATCATGTGAAAAGTCTAACATTATCATCAACAAAAAAAGTAATCTACTTATTCAAGTAATTTTTAATCTGCCAGAAATCTTTATTGTTTCCTTTGTGTAATTTTGCAATGCTTAGAATTGGCAAGGTGGTTGGTTGGAGGGATTCTTGACGGGTTCCATTTGGGCGATCAGGCAGTATTATGTTATGAACTTTTTCTTGGGGGTATGGGGCAGGGAAGGATAGCAAGGTAGTGAAATTCTTAAAATCAAATATTCAATAAGAAACAACAGTAAATCTATCTCAAAGTATTTAGGTCATCCATTTCTGACAAACTAGTGATATTACACCTGTGACAACTCGAAACTGTTACCAATGTTTTGAACTCTGTCAAAAGATATTGTTGTTATTTTTATAATACCTATAGCTCATTGAGTTAACTGTTCATTTAGACAAAATATTAAAAAATAAAAACTTACCAGCGGTGATTGGGTTTTTTTCCAAATCAATTTTACTAGGACTCTAGAAATTTACTTTCTTTCTTTCTTTCTTTATCTTTACCTTTAGTACCTTTAGGTGTATGGTTTAATTGCTATGCACAAACTTTCGCCACTGATCCCTATCTAGACTCTTTCTTTTTGCATCTACAAGTTTACAACCTTTCTTTTCCCCTATGTCTGCAATTGCATCTTGCCACAACTTCTTTGGTCTACCTCTTGGCAACTTTCCCTGCTGTTTACATTCTAAAATTTGTATTTACTTTTGGTCAAAATTTCACTTTTTTAGGTGGTGAGAGAAAAATAAAATGATAGAGTGTCTTCTCCTGAATGGGGCAGTCTTGAAAAAGGTTCACAAAAGTGCTCCATTTGAAATATTCACCCTTTTTCTATGAATATCAGAAAGCATTTGCGATAACACACCGCTGTGACAACTTACCCCACCTTCCCCTACTTAAAACAAAAAATAAGTAAAATTTGAATAGTTTTGGCAGCACTGCTAGACAAATCAATGGAACTTGACTTGAAAACATTCTAAAAGCCCTCAATGCATATTGATAATTTCATTCAGGTCTTACTTAAAAGTTAGGCATTATTTATAAGCCCTACATAGGTGTTAAGACAACATGCATTCCTGCATACAATGGCTATAGCTGATCATATCTGTGTCCGTGCAGCTAATTGTAGTGCTTGTTTAGTCAACCCAGGTGCAGGCAACTTGGTTGACGCTGGTCTTGCTTTCAAGGAAACCATAACAGACTTTTCTCAATAAATCTTTTCCAGACTGCATTATCCAGAGAGACAAATTCAGATGCAAAGACAAGCATGATTTATCAGTTTGATGCAAGAGTTAGTAGATTTATTTGTTTTCTCCTCCCAAACATACAGATTTTTCCACTTCAAAGCTGGAAACAAATTGATGACACCGACTAAATTGTTACTTAACTGAAACAATTCAACAAACAGCAGTTACCTTTTTGAACAAATGAGCCAACCATGAAGCAAAAGGTTATCATGGAAAATCCATACAGCAAGAGAAAGACAAAAACAAGGGACACATCGGACTCCGCAAGGATTGGACCTTTGTCTTTGATGATGTTGGCCCCAATCAGGATAGAGTAAATCAACAAGGATGGAATGAGGTACACGGAAAAGGTGATGAACCAGGATGCAAAGTGCACAGAAGACTTCATGCCCATCAGCTTCATTGATTCCTGGAATTGTATTCAACATAAAACAATACATTATAAGTTTGTATATCAACAAAAACTACCAACTTCTTATTGGATGTTTTCATAAACATTTATTGAAATGATGACAAGAAAAAAAAAATCTAAAAAATTTTGTGATTTAATTAACTGAGATAAAAGTTGAAATTAAAGCAGCCCTGGTCATGGAGAGAACGAAATGGATACAGTGTCAGTCAACCTGAGAAGAAAGCTTCAAGCAGCCTGTAACTCTTAGCACCTATTCAAATCTATAAAGTGACTAAAGCTTTTATTTACAGCCTAATCACAGTCATCACCATTCACAAAGCGCTTTACAATACCATATCCCTGTCAGACAATGAACACATAACATATGACCACACAAGCAGCCTGTTAGGCATGTTACAATTTTTTTCAGACAGAGAGACAACATTGTCTACAACCAGATCTTTCTTTCTTGATCAATTCCTCTTTCCAGTCCTCCCCTTCATCTCCTTCCTGCTCAAATTTGCCTAAAAACCGAAACAACTGTTTTCACTAAGTAACACATCATTACCTTCAATTTTTTTTCTTTTTCATACACAAGGTTCTTGGTGTTGACAATGATGCTGAGGATAAAACTAAGCACCAGAAATAGCGGCAGATTGCCCTGCATGACCAGGATCATGCTGTCCTCCACATAGGGCGGGTAGGCCATACGTTGGGACAACACGTCCACGCTGACATCATTGGGATTCCCTCCCGTCTCTGTCAGCCAGTATTTGGTGAGAGCTTCCCCAACCAGTCTCTGGAAGTACAGCACTCCTCGTTCTCTGTACACTATGAGAGTAAAAACCAAACAAAATTTGAATAAAAAAATTTATTCTGTAACATCTCACATCAAGCCTTGTTAATGCTCTGAAAAACCGCCTTTTCTATACCCTGTAGTTTTTGGTCGATGACGCAAACTTTCTCATATATGTTATTTAGCATCTTATTGGGAAATGGACTTTGGGGCAGTTTGGATTGTTCTTTTTGTTTACGTCATTTGATGATGTTGGAATTGGTTGCTGGTAGTCTCTCACAAAACCCCAAAGAAAAAAGTCCCATCGGTTCAAGTCTAGTGATCTTGAACAGAAGATCCAAGATGCCACTGCAACCAGCCCACTGTTGTAAGAGTCCAACATTTAAGTACCAATAGACCTGTAGGTGCCAATGTGCTAGATCACTACTTGATCAAAGACAAACAATCAAATTGTTATCAAACTCATGCATGAGCCACTGATCAAACAGTTTGAGATATAAACTATTGGCACCTGTAAGAGAGCTATCGATATCTGCTTCAGCAATAGACTCTCAAAATGGTTGTTTGGACATAGTGATCTCCCTTTGGTAAGCAGGCTCCCATGATGATCACCAGCCTTGAACCCATGGCCATGAAAAAGTATATCTTAAGGGGTTTGTGATAGACTACCAGCCACCCATGCCAATATTGTTAAATGGTTCAAACTGCAATAGAATCCATTACCTAACAAGATGCGACACTGTGTATAGGAAAGTTTGTGTCATCAACCAAAAACCATGAGATATAGAAACTGCAGTTTTTTTAACATTAACAAGGTATATCATGGGTGTTTGTGGTATCAAACAAAATTCTAAAGTTTCATATTTATCTCTCATAAAAAAAACTTTTGTCTTGCATGTAAACGCTTCTTAAAAGAGGGCTCTGAGCCCATTCCAGTCAAACATAACAGCAAACATATCGTCAATTTATGCAATGGTCTTCCAACTTGTAACTTACAGTTGTTGTCGTTATCTCTTGGTGTGTTTGTTTGTACAGGTTGGTAGGTGAGTCTGGTCCTCCAGCGATCATTGCCTGTATATGGCCGTACAGCAAACTCTATGTTTTGCGGAAGGGGAGCACCCACGGTATCAGTGATGTCAAAAGCAATGCAGTGACGCATTACATCCGAATTTTCTTTGAAGTAATTCACCATAGAGTCTTCATCAGCAAATGCCATGAAGTTTGCTAGATGGAAAAAATAAAAAAGATATAAATTCAATGCCTGCTACAGAACGTGGAAGCCACACCTATGATACTGCAGAGGATGGGGGTTGTACGGCTACACCTCCTCCTTCAGCTGCACTGTTCTCACAGAACTGAGAAATCATCTAGAAAGGAAATGCTGCATACTCAATTCTTCTCTTCTTCACCTCCAACTCCTCTTTTCTCCATGTCCTCTATTGTCCACCGCAACTCTTTTTCACACCCTCTCTTCGTCATCTCCAGCTCCTCTCTTCTTTACCTCTTTTCTTCTTCACCTCTTCTCTTCTTCACCTTCACTTCTTCTCTTCTTCACCTTCACCTCTTCTTCCTCTCCACTTCCTCTCTTCTTCCCATCCACATACTCTCTTCTTCACCTCCATCTCCTCTCTTCTTCACCTCCTCTCTTCTTCCCCTCCTCTCTTCTTCACCTACACCTCCTCTCTTCTTCACCTACACCTCTCTTCTTCACCTCCACCTCCTATGTTTTTCACCTCTACCTCCTCTCTTCTTCACCTATACCTCCTGTTTTTCACCTCTACCTCCTCTCATCTTCACCAACACCTCCTGTTTTCTTCGCCTCCACATCCTCTGTTCTTTACCTCCACATCCTGTGTTCTTCACGTCCACTTCATCTCTTCTTCACCTCCATCTCCTCTCTTCTTCACCTCTACCTCCTCTCTTCTTCACCTACACCTCCTGTCTTCTTCGCCTCCACATCCTCTGTTCTTTACCCCAACATCCTCTGTTCTTCACCCCCACTTCATCTCTTCTTCACCTCCATCTCCACTCTTCTTCACCTCCACATCCTCTCTTCTTCACCTCCACTTCATCTCTTCTTCACCTCCACCTCCCCTCCTCTTCAACTCCAACTCCTCTCTTCTTCACCTCCACCTCCTCTGTTCTTCACCTCCACTTCATCTCTTCTTCACCTCCACTTCCTCTCTTCTTCACCTCAACCTCCTTTATTTTTCATCTCCATATCCTCTCTTCTTCATCTCCACCTCCCTTATTTTTCACCATCACCTACTCTCTTCTTCACCTCCACCTCCTCTTCCCCCTTGCCCTCATTTTAAATCTCACTTCTCCTTCTTCTCCTCCATTTTCCCTCCTCCCTCTCACCCTCCTCCTTCTACACTTTTTCCTTCTCGTCATCCTCTGTCTTTCACAAATAGGCGACTAACAATTACCATGGTACGGGAGGATGCTGGGCTCCTGTAAAACCAAATCGAAAATACATTTTGCCAGGCCTCATGGCTCTTCCCCATTCTATCCCTGGCAGACAACGTACATAACAAATAATATTATAATACAGGCCACCCGCTGGGCCTGATACCATTTATTTCAGGCAGAGAGACAATGTTGTATACCATAGGAGCATCTAAGCTTTACATCCGACACTGATATGATGAGGTTAGTGCTGTAAAGTGCCTCAACTTGGGCACCAAGCCAATGGCTAGTTTGGTGATCAAAGGGTAAATATCAGCTCGTTTAGCTAGAGAGAACTCGGGCGGTTATATCCATGGAGAAGGTTGTTCTCAGGTCGACTCCAGTCACAAAGAGCTTTTCATTCCGTAAATAGTCATTTTACTTCATCAAATACGAAGGATGATTGTTTCATATAAAGTTCTTATAGCTACAACAGAAGGACCATGAAGCATCACTATTAAGGAGGAGGAGGAGAAGGAGGAGGAGGAAGAGGAGGAGGAGGAGGAGGAAGAGGACGACGAGGACGATGACGATGATGATGATGACGATGATGATGATGATGATGATGATGATGATGATGATGATGATGAAGACAACGATATAATGCTGCATACCATTCTAAAATTCTACACAATAAGTTTGTCTTGCCTACTCACGGCTGACTCCCGGTGTGTAATGGTTGAAGAGCTGCTCAACGCTGGCCATGACCTTGGCAACCTCCGTGCTGTTGGGGGAGTAGCCGATGATGGAGACGTTGGAGTGGCTGAAGTACAAGCTGTTCAGGGTCACGTTCTGTTTGGCGTACACCGTGTTGGTGTCCTGGGGGTCTGGTTCGATCACCGCCCGCAGCAGCAACAGCAATGCCGCGAAAAACAACGGGAGAGCTAATTCGAAGATGGAGACGCAGACCCTCCTTTTTTGCAAGATCCAGTTCTTCCACAGAATAGTCCCCAGCTGCTTGAAAAAACCCATGATGGACGGATCGTTTCCAAATCCCGCTGCTCTTCAAATCTCTACGAGCAGTTGGACTTTCGAGGAACGACAAGATAAAGTATAACTATGAGATGTAAAGTTGAGGAAGCTGGATTAGCACGTGTGTTCAGTGCTGTGTAGCCTTGGTCTGGAGTTGCTCTTCCAAATGAATGTAATCAAAATCTTTGAGAGCGTGGGAGGGTCAAGAGATCAACATCTTTTCCATCTGTGTCTTGCCATCCTCCATTAGATTCCAGGTCGTCTCTCAATATCCTGAAAAGATGGAGAAAACCAGTAGATGTGATAAAAACCAAAGATGTTTTAATGAAATGATTATTAGTGAGTACACAATCCTATTTTGTCCCGCTCTTTTCTAAAGGGGGGGGGGGGGGGGGATCTCGCGTTGCTGTAGGTGTGCACTTTGATAGCAGAGTCATTTTACTTTTTAAACCAATCAGAATACAATATCTTTTTTTGTCATCAATATGTATGTATGGATGAATGGATGGGTGGGTGGATGAATGGATGGATGGATGGATGAATGGATGGGTGGAGAGAACAAAATATTATTTGTGAAGCGGCAGCAGTCCATGATTTGACTTCATTGGATCAGCTTTGAAAGAACGCAGTGTCGTTATGAAGGGGAAAGTTATTGAGTTTGTTTTTGGTTGGTTTTGTTGTTGTTTTGTAATTGAGTTTGTTTTTGATTGGGTTGTTGTTGGTTTTTTTGGTTATTTTGCTAAGTTTTCTTTTCGAATGGAATTAGGAGGGGGGAGCGGCCGATACTCCAATCCACCCACTCCCCGTGAGTGACTTTTAATTCTATCATTAGTTTCGACACAGACATGACAATCGTGACAGACGCACTTAGCAGCTTCCCAAAATAGATTTTCTATGATTTGCAGCTCGACGAGAGCGAGGCGAAGCAGGCGAGCAATTGACAAATAAAATACGGAAAAAGGTGGGATCGTTGCTCGGAGAAGACGTGGAACATCAAAGTCTGACGGTAAAGACGGTTAGGACCTCTCTCTCTCTCTCTCTCTCTCTCTCTCTCACACACACACACACACACACACACACACATACAAAATAATAGCAAGTTCCCTAAACACTTATATGGTTTTCTACAAAATCTATGTCGGTAAGGCTGCCCTCATCCATTCCTTTCATCCCAGCCTGGGATAAGGATTTCATGTCCACCTTTCAAGACTTTTTCATTGATTGTGCACACTGAGACTGAGAGGATTATTCAAACTGTCTCCTGAGGTGTCTTGCTCAGAATTGTCACAGCGATGCCAGAGATAATCATTAAGCCAAAAGCCATCAACTTCCAGGGCGCTAAAAATGAGCGACTGCATTTTTTTTTTAATTCCGTTCCTCTCCCTGAATTTTCGAGAACCTTCAAACTCAATTCATCATTTTGGGCTACTCATTCATCACGTTTGATGTAAAGGCATTTTATATTGTTCGATCATAGTACTATCATTGTCATTCAATGGAAGGGCCTTTTTTGTGTTCTTTACAATCTTCTATTATATCATTTTAACATCATGATTCTTTATTCACATGCCAAGTAGCTTGAGAAGAACCACCTCTCTTTGCATTGTTGAGTAGTCTTTGGTGTCTGTCACTCACTCACGCCCTAGGATTGTAAACGTCTACTATACTCGTCCTGAAATTCTACGTGAATATAGATCCATCTTCCAAGAGGCTCTACATTACATACTATGAAGAACAAGAACAAGAATTTAATAAAGTATGCTCTTGGGGTGGTTAGAGGCTCATGTTTCAAGTTTCAAATGAAAAGTATCCTATGTATTATTGCCATTGATTGAGTCCTGGTAAAACATTCCTATGTCGGATTCTATCTGTCCTATGACGCACCAGCAACCAATTGTCCATTTAAAACTGCCCTCTAACGATCATTTTCATAAACGTCGCCTGAGTAGCAGCTATTGTCAAAGAGAAGACAATTTCTGCGCAGAATTAAATGCGCATGACAATCGTAGTTGGTACGTCAGGAGACAAAGTAAGGAAAGAAAAGAGGCAGAAACCAGGCTTAATAATTATTAGAAGAAAAAAAAAACCTATTAAAACAAAGATGTAGTCAAAGAAATTTACCCCCCCCCCCACACACACACACACACACACACACACACACACACACACCCACATCTAATTAACTATGTCGACAGCTCTCAAAGATCCGCGATAATACGAGCAAGCCTCCATTGCCTACTCACCTGGAGACACAGGAACAGATCGGCGCCCATCATAGCTGTGGCCGCCTTGGTGGTGGTGGTGGTGGGGGGGGGGGGGGGGGGACAACTCAA